>JADLZK010010640.1:0-199821 GCA_015847255.1 Hyparrhenia diplandra | reverse complement strand
ATCTAAATAATTAATGACGGTGTTTTAGGCGCGCGTGCGGAACCACCGTCTGTAGTCCCAGCGCCTTTAAAATGCGGAACGATTCTGATCAAAAAAACCGCTCGTAAACAAAGCGAAACCTACGACGTGGCCGACAAAACGAACGCCCAGCGTAAAGGGTTACGGAACTATAGACGGGCAATCTACGTGCAGCGTCAGAAATGAAGCGTAAACCACATACCGCGGGTTTGGCATATGTCTCCAGAACCGCTCGTGTTGCGCTTCGCTTTATCGTCCGCAATTACGTATTTTACTAATGCTTTACGAGCGGTTCCGGCGGGCGTCGTGCCCTTGTACCAGTTATCGGGCGCGTGGTACATGCACGCGTCGACATGCGCGTCATTGTTACTGATGCAGTTTTTGTAAAATGGGTCTATGCAATGAAGCTTCTACGATCAGATCGCACGCTAACTGGCGTCACTACTTTTGGGCGCGGTGATCCGACATCGGGATGCCGCGGCTGCAGTGACGCCTGAGGTACGATCATCTTAGAAATCATGTCAGAGATACCGAGACCACGGTCGAGCAAATCCCCAGGGACACGGATGTTCCACGGCGTGTGTGTAACAAGGGCTCACTATAGATGGGAAGTTTGAGACGACGAAATCCCGTCCCTATTAAAGCCTCGTTGCGTGGCGCCGCTTCTGACAGTCTATAAAGTCGGACATTTAGAGACCCTAATGCGGCGTCGTCTTGTGGCGTGGCCCTCGTAGAAGCCCTCAACGCAACGCGATTTGTAGAGGCCTTTTTTTACATAGTGCCGTTGGCAAAGACGCACACTAAATGGGCCAGTGGCCCGGTTGTATGTCTCCAAGCGACAATCGTGTGAGCCTCTAAATATAGTCCCACCTTGCTTAACTTGGGAGGAGGAAGCTACCTTAAAAGGGAGAGCCACCCTTCCCCTATCGACTAGTCTTTTTGGGGCGATTGACCTTTCCTCGAGTGGGGGCACCGGTGTATGGTGCTAAGATTGCCGAGGCGCAAATAGAGGCCCTAGTGGCGTTGTAGCGGATCGATTAATGTCATATTTTTAAATTTTGTCGATGCTAAGATTGCGGGATTTGGGGAATCCGGATCGGTGTGTCGGGCTTTTCATCCAACCCCCGCCTGGGCCGGACTTATCATT
This sequence comes from Hyparrhenia diplandra, assembly GCA_015847255.1. Lineage (NCBI taxonomy): Eukaryota > Viridiplantae > Streptophyta > Magnoliopsida > Poales > Poaceae > Hyparrhenia > Hyparrhenia diplandra. Next base: position 198,656 of record JADLZK010010640.1, on the reverse strand, counting down.
TGGTATCGTAGAATATATGAAACTTCTTATGAAAGAATATTGTTAATCCACCTTCGACCTTGAATTCTTATGTTGAGGTAAATAATTTAGAAGATCAATCAATTGTTGTACCACTTGCTCCACCTAACCTTTTGCGTGATAATGTACAAAAGAGCGAGGATGAAGATGACGTGAAAAGAAAATGAGGTGCATATAACCTCATGTGAAAATTCAGAACCGTCACCTATTTTTTCTTACTAAAAATGAGAGCAAAGGTAATTCCAATGTTGTTAAATTCATAGAAGGTGAGAGTTCTCTTGATGTGTTGATTGCTTGTACCAATCATACTATGATCGAGCAAAAATATTAGTGGAACCATCTCTTGATTTACCTTTGTCGTCAAGATGATTTGCTCGATGTTCCGTGTGATAAAGATGACATGCATGATGATAATTATGCTATACCCAGTCAAAACATTAATGAATGATTCTCGATATATGTGTGTCAAAACCGAACACATGCGCTAAAAAAATAGACATATTATTCATAATGCTAGTGATGTTGATGAGTTGAAATTTTTGTCATCTTTAAATACTTTGGGTTACATTGAATTTAATGTTTTGTGTAATCTTAATTTTTAGACGCGAAACTATATGCATATGCTAATTTTCCATGGTTCTCTAGACATACATATCATGTTTTTGGCAAATATAACAACAAAAAGGACAATATTTGATACATCGAGTTTACATTTGTACAAATCTGAATTCTCCTTTTGTTGCAAAAAAATATGATGCCTTAGAGGATTATAAAATCAATACTGATGTCATGGCATACTCCTCTAGTTTTGCTTTAAGAACACATGTCAAATCCAAAGAAGGGGAGCAAATGTATCTTGTTAGTACTAATCTTTTGCAGGGATAGTATTGACAAAAGACGTGTGCCACTTAATCAAGGAGATCACATGTTTGTTAGAGGAGACATGCTGAAAATTTGGACATGCGGTCATAATCTATCTCCTAACATTGTCCATTCCCTTTATTTTGGCAACCTCGTTTGTCTTCATGTTGTCCAGGATCTACTTGAAACAACAATGACGCCGAGGGGCGGCTTTTACAAGAAGGGGGAGGATGATGAGGACGTGACCATGCTTGGAGAATCCTATGGAGGCCAAGGAGATCAGCAAGGGTGTCCTAACAGCGATGGAGGCCCAAAGCTCATCCGGTTCGAGTCACCAAGGTGGAGGCCCAAATCAATTTCGAGTCCACCTCGGAATCCAAGAGCAGTCCCGACTAAAAATGACGTGCCGGACACATACGAGACTCCGTTTTTGGCAATCTTGGCATGCTTGGAAAGACAATTTCATTCCCTAACCAATGGCATTGGTTTGAGGTCCAAACTCCATACAAGCCAACGGGAATCGTCAAAACAATGTGGCGAGTGCCTAGCTAAATTTGGAACTTCCGTTGGAGAGCTCATAGCCACTACAAATAAACCGTTGCATGGAGGACTACCTAAATTTGGAATCTCGGTTGGAGAGCTCACGTCGAATTGATGTCATCTTTCTTAAACGGACACCATGCATGGCTTGGCTTATTTGAAGGAATTGGAGGAGTGGATCCACCGGTGCATGGACAAATAATACCTCCTTCCGCGGGCGCCTGCTCCTCCGCATGTCCATGAGTCTCGCATGACCTTTGTTTTCTTCTTAAATAAGTTGTTGCCCGCACATTTAGAATTTGGGTTTTGTTTAGTTCAAGTTTTTCGGAGAAAACTTTGATTGATTCATTGTAACCGTGAAAGATTATTCCGCTTACATTGATCCAAGGCCCTGTTCTTGTTCTTCACACACCTGTGGCGATTAGTCCTTTTGTGATCCGAACTCGGACACCATTATCTTAGTTCGTCAATTCATATTTGCAATATTCAGATTGCGTGTTTACCTGTTCTTGCTTGTGTTCTTCGATTCGCTTGCAGGAAAAGCCTTCTTGGCGAGGTCAATCAAGTCATGCTTGGTTGATAACCATTGGGCTTGATGGTGTAGCGGTTGCGGTCGAATTGTGTTGATTCAAAGCCGGATCGTCAACGTCGAGTTCTCCACCCAATCGAATTTACCCCCTGTACCTCCGGGAAGATCGGGCCAATTACTATCGAGGTAACATTTTGAGGTAAGTTGTCATTACTAAAGCTTTTCCTAAAGTATGGCTTGTTCATAAATAAAGAATCAAACTTGTTAGAGCAACACCTTTGCCTCGATCCAACTTCTTTAGCTCAACATGTTTTGGTTAGTTGTTTCCACCACCACTTTCTTGATCTCTTAGTCCTCATCTTGTAAGCTAGAATTTTGCTTGCCTTGTTTTGGAAGAACATAATCATAATCATGCCTTTGGTGTTTAGATAAGAAAATCCTTCCAAGAGTCAACGAGTTTGATTCGATTTGTCAAATGTTTTAATCACAAACAATCATGCTCAATCTTCTGATCTTGTCACCCAAGTTAGGTTTAAGAAAAGTGTATAATAAATCATTCTGTCTTGTTTGATGTGCCTATGGTTAGAGAAGAATGAATGAAGTTTGGTTACATTTGGTGTTTTCCCACCAACGAGCCCATGCACTTGATCTTTACCATGACTTTGCAAGCGGGATACACTTTAAGCAAAAAAGGTGGAGAAGCCTATCGGTCTCTCCAAAATTCAATAAGTGAATGTCTTGCAAGCATGCACACAAAAACAAGACGCCGCCTACGCTTCACTCCAACTCATAAGACCAGCAAAGAACATGGGTGACGTCGTCCTTCACCATCTCAAGTAGCACAACCATCAAGATCGGATAATACACTCAAGGAAACAACAAGGTAAGAAGTCTCGTTTAGAGGACTTAAAATACTTGAACCCTCACCGAAAAAGGTAAGATCGGTAGTTATCCATATTTATCTTCTTGCATTGCATAATCATTTTCCTTTAGCATATTTATTTTACTAGCCTTGCATTAGAAAAGAAGATAAATATTTGTTTGTTGCATAGACATGAAAAACTCTAAGCCCCATATGAGTAATTTTGTGGTGTGTAACAACCCACAAGGATATTTATTGTGGTGGCATAAAATAAAATAAATATGCACGCATCATTTTCTTTATTTGCATAGAAAATTCAATAAAAAATATTAAAACTGCTGAACTCTTGTCTTAAAAAGGAATAATCCTAATCATTGGCAACAAGAAGCAACGTGGATAATCCCTAATGCTTAATCAAGTTCCACTAGCTTTGTTGTCTATTTAAGTTTAGCAGGATCCCAAGGAAGAGATGACATGACACATATGGTGTCCAAATTAAAGAAGATCAATCACCCACTCGTCACTATCTATCTCTACTTCCAAACATCAAGAACATTGAAGACTATGTGAACATCCAGCTTGGGGGAGGGCAATCCCCATGTATCCGGATAAGTATCTCTTTACCTTATTTAATTTTAGCTAGATTTGTTTGCTTTATTGGAAAAATATAAAAAAGATGCATAACTAAGGAAATGAAATAAAAAGAGTTTGTCTAGTCTTTATTAAGAGTCTTTATTAGAGTGTGATAATAAAATAAACTCTCGAAGATAATCTCTAGCCTTGGAGATGATGAATAGTTGTTCGTCGTAATTCCTTACAAGTACCTACCTTTCAAGCTTAATTTCTCTCGAGCTTTTAATGCAATTGATTTGACTTGAGATTTGCTCGATCCTGAAACCTGTGGGTAGCAAATGCTTGCTCTAAAGTCTAGGTGATTGACTGGATATGATATATGAGAGTCTGAGCATATTTATCTTACTCCTAGTGATACTAGATTTTTGGAGATTTATCTTTTGAAAATTAAAGTGCACATGATAAGTTCCCTGTGACAAGAGTGTTGAACCTCCTATCACACCATATATATACATACTCTCTAGATTAGGAAAACCCTTTGACATATATATATAGCTGCTTGCTTTTGCATTGAGTTTGTTCAATCTTTGTCGACCCTTAGAAACTTGTCATGCCGATCATGCACACTTCACTCCACCACACTCTATTCCACTCCACTCTATCCACTTGCATTTATGCTACTTCTACTCTAGAAGCACGCATCCACAAAGGATCCACCAAATATCCACAAAAATGTTCTATTCCTACCTAGGAGAGAACAACCAAAAATATTCCCTACACCCATTCACTCACACATTGCTAGCCAATATCTTACAAAAGCTCCATAACATCTGTCTATCTCTCAAAAGTTATTACAAAAGAGATTTGGGTTGTACTTAAAAAAAAAAAAAAGAAAAAAAGGGAGATGAAAAATGGACAAGTGTCCTACGGGCGAGTAGAGCCTACCTCCCTAAACAAAAGAGATGAAAAATGAACAAGTGTTCGAGGGTGAGTAGAGCCCACATCTCCAAAATAATAAAAGAGAGAGAAAATGGACATAAGTCCGAGGGTGAGTAGGACCCACCTCTCTAAAAAAAAAAAAAAGAAGAAGAGAAAGAAAAAGATACAACCCAAGTTCTCATAAAGTTTCCAAATTCCAAAAGAGAGATATGTTTCCTCAAGGAGCAAAGTAGAATTAGGCTTTCTTCTCATTGCATTCATTACATTCACCTCACACACCTACCATCATATTTTTACCATACACATGCATCACTTGATCGGTGTGACTCGTAACTTTGGATTCATTGCTTGAGCTTACAATACATGCTTAGTAAGTAGATGTAGTCTTCTCCCACCTATGAGCTCTAGATATAAACCTTAGATATAGGGTGAGAGAGAAGAAGGCATAGTGTCCTACTTTGCCTTATTCCAAAAAATACCACATACTACGAGAGAAAGGCAACACAACATTATTGCCTAAGTGAGGATCCACAAATACCACAAATGAGAGATTAGAGAGAGTCATACTGGGAACTTTGAGTTTTATTTTGAAAACATGCAAAAACTCGAGAATGAAGGTTAAACAAAGAGTTTGAGACATGGTGCTTGACTTGATTGTTCTATCTTTCAATTGCTCAAGATCCTAAGAAAAAGTTATAAGCTCCATGGTTAAAGGTAATATGAGTAAGTTAAAGGTTGAAAAAAGTTTTTTCTAACATAGAGGAGAAATTTTGTTTGAAAGCATGTGTACTTTTGAGGTGTGAAAGCGTTATAGCAACTCTTGATCCATCGCTAAGTTTGGCTTTGCTAGGGTCTAGCAAAGGGTAAGCTTGGGGGAACTTGTTGACACCTATTATAGTATAATATTAATAGTCAACTAAACATGAAATAAAGGGCGTAAAATGAATATCAACATAGACTAGGGGTCTAACTAACATAATTCCATGAGCTTTGGTGATTTATGACTTTGAGGGACTTAACAGATAAAATGCAGCGAGAAGAATGGAGAAAGTTCCGAGTTTACATGCCATACGATGACAAGACTTAACCGTGAAGCAACTCAACCCGAAAAGTGGACTAAAACATTCTAGAAGGTACCGAGAGGACACCGTAAGGAATGGGATGCTTTGAGGTGTCATGCCACCCCCGGCGCACCGGTGCCAACTAGGCCGGGCCGCCGGTCGGGTCCACATATTAGCCTCTCCTTTCTATGGCGGTTTACCACCGACATTGAGGTTGTATCTACACCGTTGCCAAGGTCGGTTTGATCCAAGGGCTATCGCTTCATCGCCAAGGCCTATATAAGAAGACCCCCCGACCCCGTGGTTAAACCCTAATTCATTCTATCTCATTCTATTCATTATCTCTCGGTTGTAGAGGTGTCCCAATGTAAGGATAACCTCTCTCTGGGATTAGTGAATTAGAAGTAGATTAGAAGAAGATTAGTAATGTAATTAGAGATAGATTAGCCATGTAATTAGAACTAGATTAGATCTTAACTTAGATCTAATCAAGAGTAAAGGAGAGAGGAGCTATGCTCCTATTCTAGAGATGTCTTCAGAGTATGGTATGTCTTTATATCTTCTCTACAAGACTTATGATTCACATATTTATCTTCTCTATTTACTTCCATGTTTTAGATATATGGTTAAGTATAGTTGTTATGCTATTGCATGGGATCTCCGCTCGTATTGAGGACTCTAGTTATTCATGGTAGCTAGAGTAGTAATTTATAGTATAGACTTGGTGTCTAGGCTATAGGTTACCTCGAGATTGCACCCAACCCCACGGATAGTTTGTGGTAGCCCTGTGGCGGCAATGATGGTCGACATATTCCACCACGTTCGGGTTGGTGTTTGTAGGACCTTGTCAGACCTTCCTAGCCCCCTTCTCATCCCTTTCTATGGTTAGTGCTCTGATGTCCTGAAGTGTTATGGTATGATGGCTATCATAGAACCTAAGTAATAGAGTACCCCGGAACCTTAATCTCTCTCTTTGACCTCTTGTTTAGTTTAATTATTCTTTGATATCTTAGGTAGGTTATTATTTTATGCTTTGATAATTACTTTTCCTTTAACAATTACCTCCTCACTATAGTGTAGTGGTTTTGCTAAGTTAGTGGATACATGATTGTGACTTATTAAAATTCTTTAGCCAAAGCTTCCCCTCGGATACGATACTCTAGAATACTCATCCTAGGGAAAAGCTACAATGGTAGGTGTTACGTGCGCTGCTTGCGAATCCTTCATATTCTTTTTAGCACTTAACAAATGCCAACACCTGCCTAGCAACACTTACTTCATCTTCACAACTACTACCTAACACGCTCCCTAAACTAAAGATTCTATTTTTGCATTGAGTTGTCATGTGTGAGGGTTTCCCCATGAATATGAAGAATGGTATATTGTTTGCTTACTTGAGATCAATGTATCCTGTAATGTATTATATTTTGTATCTACTTGGTCATATCCATCCTAGCATTACCAAATGGAATCGCAATGATTTCATGCCCGCATGACTTTATCACCGTTGTGGTTCGCTAGATTTAAGTTATGCAAGAACAAAATGCAAGATATCATCATGCGCATGTGGCGTGCCTAGAACACTTGATGTGTTGAGGTGAAACATGACTTGGCCCTTTTCTATGATAGTTGCGCTCGGTGTTTTAGGACCTTAGCGATCATGGTTTGTATTTTTTATGTATACTTATTGAATCTTGACATGCATAATACCAATGCTTGGTGGAACCCAAATCTATCACAAACCAAGAAGTTCATGTTGTGCAAGAACAAGAACTATGACTGTCTCGGACTCTCGGTGCCATTACATGACATAACACCTATCGGTCCATTGTTTCCCACAGTGCAGCGGCGCCCCTAGCACTAGTGTGCCTATATATATATATATATATATATATATATATACCAGCGTCGTCGTAGCCTAAACTACTTCGGCTCCTTTACTCCGCCTCTCCACTGCGCTCTGCACGCCCACCTTCCCCGCGTCGTGCGCCGCCGCCTGCGCTCCTAGCCTCTTCCCCGCCACGCGCGCCGCCACCTCCATTCCTCCTTGCCCTCTCCCTCTCCCCTCCCCCCCACCGTCGTCAAAGATGAATATGGGGAAGTTCGCCCCGATTCCTCATCCCGGGTGGAAACGGTGGTGAGGACTTCGCCAAGGTTCAACAAGGGTGTCCCGGCCGCCTCCATGGGGTACAAGAAGCAAGGCATCCCGGCCGACTCCACGGGGTACAAGAAGTAAGGCTTCGGGCCACCTCATTGGGGAGGAAGACGGAATCGCCTCGCTCACTAGTAACTTGGAAACCCTAGCGGCGATGACATAGAGTATCGTTGGGAGCTTAAGCGATGGAGAAAAGAGGACATGCCCGATTCCTGCCTTCAACGACGTCGTCGCCGAGTCCTCCTTCCTTGCCCTCGGGCGGCGCCGTTGAGTCCCGCTCCTCACGCCGGAAGAGGCATCGTCTGGGGCGCCTCCGCCAGAAGCCGGGTGGAGGTGAGGGCGAAGGAGAAGTCCTCGGCCGGGCGCCGAGGCAAGGAGCCGGAAGTGGGAGGCGGGCGAGGGCGAACGAGAAGTCCTCGGCAGGCGTACGCCGAGGCTAGGAGCCGTGAAGCCGGAGGTGGAGACGAGGGCGAAGGAGAAGTCCTCTCGCGGCGTGTCGAGGCAAGGAGCCGGGAAGCCGGAGGCGACGGCGCGGCGGAGATGGAAGCAAGATCGCCGTTGGCCCAGGTACTAATGCCATATGAAGACCAATTTTAGTATACCAAGTAGCTTCGGTTATACTACTAGTTTCAGCTTTCGTGGCGACAAAATTGAGAAAACCCATTTTGGCTTGGCCAAGGCCAACCGCTTTGGCATACTTGAGAATGGTAGTTCGCTACTTGATTTTTGGCATAGTTCACTTACATGCATGCTTTGTTTAAATTGAGAAAACCAATTTTGGCGGATGTTTTGGCATAGATCTGTGAATATAATGCTAGTTTCTCCGGCCACCAGTTTTGGCATAGTTCACTTTGCATGCATGCATGCTTTGTTTTGGCATGTCACTACAACGGTTTCTCAATGACCAAATATATGAACGATGCTTGTGATTTGACGACCGTGATTTGTTTTTTGTCGAACGATCTCATCCGGATCCCTCATATATATGTTCATGCGAAGCTCTTTGAAGTTGTTTGGGCTGTTGAGGATCTCAAGAAAGGGAAGGCCGAGAGCGAAGAGGAGAGGCTCATGATGCAAAGGCTCGCTTGCCGTCATTGAGGCTGGTGTTGAGTACCGAAGCGAGGTGGCATGCCTATGATGCCGACAACACACTAAATAATTTGATTGATGTTATCTTTGTCTTGACTTACTTTTGGTGATCATGTACTAGCTACGGTAGTATTAAAACAATGTGATGATGCAAACTTGATGATTGGTTGTTCAGTTTGAGAAAATATATGATGATTAGAAGCTTGTATGCATAAACTTGTTAACCACACATACATATGCACGCATATGTAGCCCGCCTAATAAACTGGTTGCACAACGTGATTTTTTTGAGAAGGAAAAATGTATTTATCTCAACGCATTACAATCGCCCATTTACAAACGGGATCCACGTACAAGAAAAGAAAAATTACGAGAGAAGTAGAAAACTCCCCGCTTCATCTTCCTCGCAGCCTTGAGAGATCATTTCGTTTCACGCCCGCCGGCCGCTTTCCAATCGCCGTCGGGCACGAGCCAAACTCCACAAGGTGGAGGCCGCAGAGGAGGGCTTACTTCTAGGCAACATCGCCTCCCCAAAGATCGGCCAACTCTTGTGCCCACAACGCATCCACACCAAAAAACCACGTCACGAACTCAAAAAAATGGATGCACCATTGAATCAATCCGTCATTTAAACTTCCACAATGATTAATGGATTGTTCACAAGTTCCAACGGACGCAACTCAACCGACGCACCCATTCGCAATCGGCAACCGCCGTTCGAGACCCCATCTATACTTAAGAAGCGCATTGTTTCTTCCCTCGCAAAAAAAAACACGAGAGAAATGGAGTCATCTCGCAAAGAATCGCGGCGCCATGCCCGAGAGACCCGCGACTTGCCGCCGAGATGTGGTCATCGCCCGGCGGCAGATACCCGCATATCGACACGGCGATCCACGTTGTTGACATTCGTTAACGTATGCGATAAATCCATGGCGTACGGAATCGTCGTTGTAGCTTTCACCGGAAGTATTCGTGGTATCGTATTTTCCACGAGGAACGTTTGTGCACTAATCTCTGAACAGAGCCGCCCTAAGGATAACTATGGGTGGTGAGGTATCTTTATGGGCTTAGGTTTTCAGGCAGGGATTTCTAGGGCTGTTATCTCCTTACTTCGGGCACCGGCCCTCGCCCAATACCGGGCGAGTCCGGCCATTAGCTCTACGTCACACCCGCGTGGAGGGATTACAAGGGACGGACAAGGCCGTCACAACCCCGCGCCTACCCTCACGACCGTGGGATGCTTCGCAAAAAGATAGGTGGACGCTAGCCCAAACACCACGTTTGCACTACCATCCACAACTCTTGGGTCGATCAAGGTTCCCCGGTCAAAGAGTTCCTTCTCCAAGAGTTACGACCCGAAGGTACAACTATCGATCCCGCAAGTTTATAACAGCTAAGATAATATACTTGAAGAACAATAAGCCAAAAGATGAACATGAACTTTCTTACCAAAGTGTAAGGAAGTTGTAGAGGTACAAAGGGAAGCGGGTACCGACAAGTCCCAAGACTCAGACCTCCTAGGAACCCTGCAGACCACCGATGGCACTCCGACAACTCCGACTAGAAGGAGCAAAGTATCCTTCTAGCTTTCCCTCTCTCACTCTCTATTAGAACTAAGAAGAGGAAGAAGAACAAGAGTGGAGCTTCTCCCTTTCTATTACATTGTGGCTCTCCTTTGTGTTGTGTGTAGAATGGTTTTTCTTGAGAGGGAGAGAGGCCACCTACTTATAGGATGAGAGGAGGGGGCTAAATGCAAATCTACCACTATCAATTCACCAAACCGACCTCCTCCCCGGGCGCCCGTGTTCGAAGTGAACGTGGCAACCAATACCGCCTTACAACTTTTCGGACCTTAATTGCACCGCCTGAGAAGAGTGGGCCCGTTTGGCAGCCAAAGGGGTGCGGGCGCACCCAATGTGGGCACACCCAAACCTGGGCCGATTGGGCTCAGATTTGGTGAGCGTGTCCATTTCGTCGTTAGCTTCGTTTCAGCGGGTCGTGCACTAAAATCCGATTTCGTATGAGAAAGTTATGCCCAAAACATTGAACCCATGTCCTGCGGCCCGGTATGATTTCATGTTGGATTTGGGCCTCGACCTCTTGGGCTTGTTCTATGGATTTCACCACCGGCCACACATTGCACTGCCCTTCTCTGTACTTATTGTACCGCCTTGCCAAAGCTCGAGGCCCGAGTGGTCAAGAGGATGGTGCGGTCGCACCACAGTCGAGCCCGAACCGCTCAATGTTGGCATGGCGTCCTCTTTCGTCGTGTTGGGCTTGGTGTCGGTGTTGGATGTCCGAGTTCGCGGACCCAACCGAGGTAAGTTATCTTGGCTTGCCATTTGGCTCCGTTGGGCCTTTTTCTATTTATTGTTTTTATTCTTCTTTTCTTTGTATTTTGGCCCAAAGTGCACATATCCTTGAGTTGTACCGCAAAGCCAAATATACACCAAAACTATGGAATTTGTTAGTTTTTAAACCCTATCTCTAGGTTGTTTTGGTGTATGTTGACGGTATAAAATATGTAGTTATCGGCCGATCGTCAACACACGTGCGATGCCACGCCGTGGAGGACTTCATCAACGAAATCCGAGGCAACCGTGTCCAAAGTCCAAACAAAGGTGGTATGCTCGTTGGCCTCGACTTCGGAAAGTGGAGGATTCTTCCTCCCAACGAGTTTGCCAAAAAGGGAGCACGTGATCGCTACCGTTATAAATACGTGTATTGGCCATCGATGCCTTGTATATCAAGTGCACCAAAGTCAGGGCCGATTACCCCATGTTTTTTTTGTCACACCCTAAAATTCCTATTTAGGATGTGACGTAGAAAACACTAAATAGCAACAAATGATTTTGTTGTTTCCTAAAATTTATAAACTTTAGTTAAGTTGTTGATATTCTAGATAGTGGAAAATGTGGGTTTCTAAAACTTTTGCAACTCAATTCAATGGTTTGTTGCATTCATGCCTTTGCATAGTGTTTAAGTTTGAAAAATGAATTTCAATGCTTTGAAATGCGCCTAGGGTTTGATCCCAATTTCATCTTATCTAAAAACTCAATCAATTCTTTTTGCTCGTCATCCTTCAAAAAAAAAAAAAAAATCTAGCGTGACATCTTTCTCCACTTTCTTTTTCTTTCTTGATCTCTCAACCAATTTGGTGTTCATTTATTCTCCAAATAAATCTTTTTTCGTCCCTCATCTCATCAAACTAATGAATCATGAATTGTGTTCAAATTTGTTTATATCTAGGCCATCAAAGCAACCCACACTTGTTTCTTTTTCTGTGGGTAAATCAAACTTAGTCCTTGCCTCACTTCCTCCCATCTCATGACCGGATCCATGATCTTAGCACATTTCCAACCAACCCAAATCATCCCAACTTTCATCCGTGCTTTTCTCCACCTCCTCGGCCGACCCTGTCACCATAGTCTTTGATGTCAACATGCAGCACCGTGTCTTTTTCTATACCAGTTAATCGTCTTCTTCTCTTTTCTCCATGCAAGAATATCAACACATCGACTTATTATTCCTACATTAATTTATCTCCTTTTACTTCACTACAATTCCTCTCCATTTTCCCTTCTCAAATATCTACGTATGCATAGACACTCTATTCTCGCTCCACCATGACTCACTCTTTTCTCATGCGTAAATAGATGCGCCTATTTCTTCATCCCTTAATCACCCACCTCTTAACTCCATAAGCTTCTCCCACAATCTTGAATTGCATGAAGAAAAAAAAAATGTGTGCCTCCTCTAACTCTCTCGCACCATGAATTCTCCCCCTCTCTCACCCATGCGCCCCATCTACTTTGATGGCACACCATTTTTCCACAAAAAAGTATTAGCAAAGATATAATTCTTCCTCCCTTTATTTTTCCTTGGTCTTTAATCCTTTCCTAACAGCACCCTTTACTCACCTTTTCTTCTTCACTTCAATGGTATGCATGCAAAGCAAAGAATATCTTCTCCCTAATCGCAATCAAGCTCTAAGTGGATTTTGGCGTTGATGACCACCGAATTAGGGGACTAATGAGATTTACGAAGATGACATGCAGGGGAATCAAATATGGAGTTGATGTATAGGTCCAATGGCACCCAATAAGCTAGATGGTGGTGTTTCCTGATCAAGGCGTTTAAATTATTTCTTATTTTGAATCTTGAGTTTAGGAAATGATGTACTATCAAGAGGGATCCTAGGATTCTCGGATACCTGTGGACCAAGTGCTCTAAACATCAAACGTACACAAAAAACACAACTCCAAGCCCTCGATCACCAGCTCTTCATCAAAGAATCTCACCTTTTGTCGACAGCGGCGCGATGCCAAGTGTCGATCTTGGCGGTGCCACACTTAAATCCTACCATTGGGTCCGTGGGGTATAAATACCTATTCTACCCCTCCCACAACGGTCACCTGGCTCACTCCTTCTTCTTCCTCGCGACAGAACAGCCAGCTCTCACCTTTTGCTCTCTCTCTCACCTCCATTGAAGTTTCTTGAGCACCCCACTCAATCTCTCACCTCCCACCAGGGATTCTTGAGGGAAAAGATAGCAAACTTCAATTGGAGACCGGATCTACTACTTCCCCCACTCAAAAGAGCATTTGGTTCACATTTGGCCTGAACCCTAGGGTTCTTTACTCTTGAGCTTGCTCCTAGACGGCTAGGCGTTGCCCTTGAGCTTGCCCCCTTCGTGTGGCAGCCTTGGGAGGTTTGTATCTCACACAAACAGCAATACATTACCCCACATCTCTAGGGTTAAGTCCCTAGACTTGTGAACGAGGGAAAAAGCAAGCCGGTGGGCAAACTAAGCCTTGTGTGGCAACCTCAACAACGTGCACGTAACCCAGCCTGTGTGGCGACGGTGAACCATGGGCCAAATCCTTGTGTCACTCGTGTTCTTTATTTTCTTGCATATTTTGTCTTGTGAGATAGGGCTTCGACCCGATCTACCTTGTTGCAGGGTTTCTGTCATATTTGGCTAGTTGTCTGTGAAGTATTTGGTTGCGGAACAAGAGGAAACGTTGAACACCAAACTCCAGCTCGTGGATTTACTTTGGTGGTGTTCTATTTCAGTCACACGGTGCAAGCAAAGGGCGCAGACACGCGCAGTGCCGCGCCTTCCTGCCGAGACACAAGTCATTTCTCAGATTCGCCTCTCTGCATCGGTTTCACGTGGCAGTGCCATGACTTTACACTGCAGTGCCGCGCCTCTCATACTGACAGTGCGTTTAAGTTTTAACAGTCGATTTTCAGGGGGTTAGCCTATTCACCCCCCTCTAGGCTTCCATCGGATCCTACAAGTAGTATTAGAGCAACGATACTTCATATACGCTTCACCGCGTGAAGTATGGAGGCACCAGAGGGATCGAAGAAAGGAGGCAAGTCCACCGTCCCCGTGGAGGAGGTGGAGGCTAGCAGCAGCGAGCTTTCTCTCGGTACAGCCAGTGAGAGCACCATCAAGGGTGATGGCACCGATCCTGAGAGAAAAGCCGCAAGACAAGAGAGACGAAACGCAAGAAGGCAAGAGCGAGAAAAGAAAAGGCTAGAAGAGCAAGCTAGTGTCAAGCTTGTCGAGAAGCTTCAAAGAAAAGAACAAAGAAAGATGATTCATGAGGCAAGAGCTGCTAGATGGGCAGCAAGAGAAAAGCAAAGGCAAGAAGAAGAAGCGGAGTCAAGTGAGCTATCAAGTAGCTCCAAAGATGGAGATGATGATATCTCCTACAACAAGAACAAGAAGAAGAAAGAAAAGAAGAAGGATGAGTGCAGCGTCAACACCAACAAGTTCGCTGCCATATCCTTTAACTACTCTTCTTATTTGACTAACCGCGATAAGAAGTCTTTTATCAATGTGCCCGTGGGAAAGTTGCCGCGTTTTGATGGGACCAACTATGCCAAGTGGAAGCACTTGATGAGAGCCTATCTTAGCGCCCTTCACCCCGGTCTTTGGGAGGTTGTGTGCAGTGGATTTCAGCCACCGGTGAACCCCAAGGAACTGACAAATGTAGAGCTAGCAGCTGCCCACATCAATGGTCAAGCCACAAGCATCCTCCTTAGTGCTCTAGAAGGCAATGAGTACAATAGGGTGATGAATGTCAATGAAGCAAAGAAGATTTGGGACACTCTAGTACTTGCACATGAGGGTGTGAAAGGTCTCTTTGGTTTTTGGTAATTGAGTGACAACATTAGGTGGACCAACAATGTGTGTGATTGAGATAATACACAGGAGGTTAGTTCACATATGATGACGCAATGAAGGAGCTTTATTGCATATGAAACATGACATGGAGTCATGTGACCAAGGTGGTGAAGATCAAGACAAGGCTTGGCTTGATGGACCGGTTGCAAGTGTGAAGGGCAAGTCGAGGCAGTGAAGCGATGGACCGCGAGGCGGTGAAGCTTGGGCAAGACTTGGCGTCGACGGACCGACGCAATCGGTGAAGAACAAGTGAGGTCAAGATCGATGGACCAATAGTGTCACGTGATGATATGAAGTGGATCATATCATTTGGTGATCGTGTTGGTGCATGTGTTGCATTGGCACATGGAGATGGAGCGAAATGGAAATGCGCAAGGCAAAGGTATAACCTATAGGGCATTTCATTTCGCCGGTCATGAGGAGCTTAGAGAAGTTTATGACCGGGTTTAGGATAGATGGCCGTACTATCAAGAGGGGCAAACTTGTTTGCATATCGGTCATCTAGTGCCACTTGTGCGATCTAACTTTGCGACGTGTTAGGATCGAGTGGCGTGGTAATAGCTAACCCGGCCTTTGAAATGATTGTGAAAATGCTAACACACATGCACATGGTGATGTACACTTGGTGGTGTTGGCACATTTGCAAAGGCGGCGGTGATTGCAGGATTGAGTTGGGTTTGGGAACCGCTTTTGAGAAAATGAGATGCTTATTTTCTATTGCGCCGGATGCAAGTTGGAGGTGAAAACATGCTAGCCCCCGTGCTCAAGTTGGTTTACTTGTTGGGTAGCATGTCAGAGCAAAGGCGACGGAGTTTCGCAGGAAAAAGGGCCACCGGACGCAGCACCGGAAGCAGAAAGGCGCACCGGACGCACGCACCGGACGCACCGGTGTGAGTCCGGTGGGTCTTTCCAAAGAAGCATGTTTTTGGGGCGTCTCGGCCAGGACGACCGGACGCGCACCACGGGACGCATCCGGTGCTCACCGAAGCACCCACCGGACGCTCGAAAGCGGTACGCCAGCTGGGCTAGTTTCTCTTGTCTGTAGCGACCGGACGCAGGCACCGGACCCTGCACCGGACTCGCTAATGAGTCCGGTGAGTGCGCCCGTGCGGCTGTTTTCCTTCCAGTGTTTTTCCTCCCAACGGCTCTATTTGACTTGGGCCCTATATATACTTGCCTTGGTCGGCCATGGCAGGTTGCTCAGCACCTTGGGGACTTTGTGTCCATGCTTGAGAGTGTTAGAGAGCCCTCCTACTCATATATGCTTGATATTGATCATCCGATTGAGTGAGAGATCGATTTCTAGTGCGTTGCTTTGAGAGATTGCATCGTGTGGCACTAGGTGATCGTGTTGCAAGCCGGTGTGCTTGTTGCTCTTGGAGGTTGCCACCTCCTAGACGGCTTGGTGGCAAGAGACTTCGTGAAGCACGCAACGGAGATTGTGCGGTGCTCCGAAGGAGGATTTGTGAGAGGTTCGAGCTCACCTCGCGGGGATCGTGAAGAGCATCACTACTAGAGCGTGTCGGTGAGTACCTCCCTTGCGTGTGTGTGGTGTCTTGCGGTGCCTTGTGATAGGCTCACTTGAGAGTGGTGTCTTGCGGTGCCTTGCGGGGCGTGCCTTGAGAGGCAAGTGATCGGAGAGTCACACCGGTTGAACCATCTAGGTGAAACACCAAAGGAACCACCCAAGGTGTTGGTCGACACAACGAGGAGTAGGGGAAGTTGGCAAGCTTCCCGATACCTCGGTAAAAATCACCGGTGTCAACTTGTCTACTCTTCTCGGTGGTTTGCATTCTCCAAATCACAAGCTTTTGCATTTACATTCATATATATCTTGTGCTTGTGCTTGTGGAGTACCTCTTGCAATTACTAGCTTGTGTAGCTTGTTAGTTGCCTTGCTTAGTTTGTGTAGCTAAGTAATTTGAGCCTTTGGGTTAGGCGTGTGTCGCCTTGTCCATTGTGCATCTAGTGAGCTTAGGTTGGCTTAGTGCTTTTGCTCATTAGAATTGTGTAGGAGCTCACCTTTGTTTGAAGTACTAGTGCATAGGTTTGTGTGACCTTGCAATAGAAACGGTTAGGAGCTCAAGCTAGGCTTATCACCTCATTTGCTTTGTGTAGGATCTTTTGTGAGGTGATTTAGAGTCATAGCTAGAGGGGTGAAGTCTTGGCTAAGCGAATAGTTGTAATTCCGCATTATATTCGGTTAGCCATACTAATTAGTTTTAGAAAGGACTATTCACCCCCCCCCTAGTCCCCATCTCGACCCTACAGGGGTGTAGACAAAGTAAGAAAAGCCAAGATTGACTTGTTGAAGGCCAAGCTCAACCGGTTTGTGATCCTCGAGGGAGAAGGGGTCCAAGAAATGTTTGACCGGTTGATGGTGCTAGTTGACAAGATTAGAGGATTTGGAGATGAGGATCTAGATGACCACACCGTTGTCAAGATTATGCTTGAGGCATACACACCTAGAAATGACATAGTGGTCACCTTGATTCATGACAAGAAGAAGTTTGAGCAATTCACTCCAAATGATGTGCTCCAAATGATGTGCTTGGAAGGCTGCTCACCTATGACATGCAAAGAGAGGAAGCAAATGAGAGAAGAAAGCTTGGAGAGTTGCAAGCAAAGCTTGAAGGCATCAAGATCAAAGATGTGGCTCTCAAGGCAACCAAGACAAGCAAACCAAGCTCCTCCAACAAGGTCAAGGGCAGCAAGCAAGCATCTTCAAGTCAAGACAAAGAAATGAAGAAGATGCAAGAAAACATCGATGCAACCTCTTCCTCAAGTGATGATGAAGATGATGGGGCTGATTACAAGAAGATTGATGACATGGCCCTATTCATGAAGAAGTATGGGAAGGGGATGAAAGCAAATGGCTACAAGATGGTGCAATGAAGGTTCCCAAACAAGAAAAAAGAGGACATGCTTCAACCTGTGGCAGCACCGGGCATTTTGTTGCTGATTGTCCTTATGAAAACAAGAACAACAAGTACAAGAAGGACAATGGCATAGACAAGAAGCAAGATTACAAGTGAAAGGGAAGGAATATGGGTGAAGCTCACATCGGCCATGAGTGGGACTCAACTAAAGAGACAAGTGAAGAGGAAGTTCATGTTGCAACGTTTGCTATGCAAGAGACCTCTACACCCAAACTCTTCAACAACATGACCGACGATGAGGATGAGGAAGAAAATGACTCCACTCATGTTTGTCTTATGGCCAACCATGGGAAGGTAAAAATCCACACCCAAGCCTTCTCCCTCTCTTAGTGATGAATCTAGTGATCTTAGTGAAAGCTCTAGTGAAGATGAATCTAGTGATGATGAAGAATATGTTAAACTCACCAAGAACATAGATCCCAAAACTAGAGGCTTTCTAGCTCAACTATGGTCACCTTAAATGGGAAATATTGTGACTTGCAAGACAAGCACAAAAAGCTTGAAAATGAACATAGCATTCTTAGTGAGAGCAACTCACATCTCTCAGCCACAAAGGATACTTCTACTCCCTCCACTAGTCAAGGTTGTGGAAAATGCTACAATGTTGATATGAATGCTTATGCTACTAACCTTGCCAACATGAAAGCAATGGAGAAAGAGATCACTAGGCTCACTGCTTTGGTAAAGAAGGAAAGTGAAACCAGCAAGCAAACAGTGAGCAACAATGCCGAGGCTCCAAAGAAGCCCAACTACATTGATGGGAGAAATCCAAGAATTAAGGATGGACTTGGACACAAGCATGGAAACAAAACCAATGGTCGAAAGCTGATCAATGGTGTTGAATGTGTCAAATTTTTTAGCAAAGGCATAGTAGGTACAGAGAGACCGCACGGAGCCGGGCACAAGCCAAACCGAAGCTGCCTTTGCTACACGCCCGGTAGTGCCGCGAGGACGAGGCGGCGGTGCCCCCAAGAAAAGGGAAGGTCACCTACTCTGCCTCAGCTCATTTCAGACCCAAGAAGAAGGTCCAAAAGGCTGTGAAAAAGGTCCAGAAGTCAGAGAACATTGTCTTGGCTGTTCCAAAGGGCCACTCCTATCAATCAAAGGCAAAAGCAAGCAAGTTAGACTCCAATCCTTGCTTTGAAGTGAAGGCAAACAACAAGGGGAAGGTGTATGCAAAATACTTGGGCAGTGACAGAAAACTCTACTGCAACACCTCTATATGGGTTCCCAAAGTTCTTGTGACTAATGCTAAAGGTCCCAAGAATCTTAGGGGACCTAAACTTGTGAACTAAACTTGTTTTGCAGGCATACTCCTCCGGTGGGTTAAGTTGGGTGTTTGACAGTGGCTGTACAAATCATATGACCGGAGAAAGGAGTATGTTCACATCATATTCCCAAACCAATGATGACAGAAACAACATAAGGTTTGGAAATGATGAAGTGAGAAGTGTGATCGGTCTTGGTAAGGTTGCTATCACCTCTGAGCATGACATCTCTGATGTCTTGCATGCTGATTCGTTGGGATACAATTTGTTGTCGGTCTCACAATTATGTGAGAAAGGCTACAATTGTCTCTTTACGGATGTTGGTGTGGAAGTCCTTCACAGGAAGGATTCCTTTATTGTCTTTACAGGCAAACTCAAGAATAAGCTTTACTTAGTTGGTTTCAACAAAAGTGAGGCTAAGCTTGAAACTTGTCTAATGGCAAAATCTAGCATGGGCTGGTTATGGCATCGCCGTCTAGCACATGTTGGCATGAGGAACTTGGCCAAACTGCAAAAAGACAACCACATTATTGGGCTAACAAATGTTGATTTTGATAAAGACAGGATATGTGGACCTTGCCAAGCCGGGAAGCAAGTAGGTGCACCTCACCCACCAAAGAGTGTGATGACCACTACTCAACCATTGGAGTTGATACACATGGATCTCTTTGGACCGGTGGCCTACCTTAGTATCGGGGGTAACAAATATGGACTTGTTATTGTTGATGACTACTCCCGCTTCACTTGGGTTTTCTTTGTCTTTGATAAGTGTCAGGTACAAGAGAAGGTGAAAACCTTCATCAAGAGGGCACAAAGAGAATTTGGGCTACTTGTCAATAAAGTCAGAAGTGACAATGGCACCGAATTCAATAACACCCAAGTTGAAGAGTTTCTTGATGAATAGGGCATCAAGCATGAGTTTTCAGCTGCATATACCCCTCAACAAAATGGTGTAGTAGAGAGGAAGAACCGTACACTCATAGAGATGGCAAGGACAATGCTTGATGAGTACAAGACTTCGGACATCTTTTGGTGTGAAGCTATCAACACCGCTTGTCATGCCATCAACCGCCTCTACTTACACAAGAAACTCAAGAAGACTTCATACGAGCTCCTAACCGGTAACAAGCCTAAGGTGTCATATTTTAGGGTGTTTGGGTGCAAGTGTTTCATTCTGAACAAAAGGCCCCGAACCTCTAAATTTGCACCTAAAGTTGATGAAGGTTTTCTTCTTGGTTACGGGTCAAATGAGCATGCCTATCGTGTTTTCAACCAAACCACCAGTAGGGGTTGAAATCACTATAGATATGACATTTGATGAATCTAATGGCTCTCAAGTAGAGCAAGTTGATCAAAGTGTTGTAGGAAAGGAGGATCCACCTTGTGAGGCAATCAAGCAATTGGCTATCGGTGATATAAGGCCTCAAGAGGATCAAGCAAATGGAGAGGAGGATCCACTAGTTGTTGTTGCACAAGATTCCGCCGATGTACTTTCGATGACCAAGTACGCAGCGCGCGCCTGCTGGAAGTGCCCAGCGGCGGTGCAGCCGTGAAACACGCAAAGGTGCAGCCACCTACCTCGGCAACAACTGATCCACCTGCATCACATGTTCAACCACTTGATCTTGCTCCAATCCTTGAAGCTGATGATGAATATGATGAAGATCAAGAAGAAAATGCAGAAGGCGTTGATCACCCACGACTACGACAAACAATCCAACGGGATCACCCCGTTGACAACATCCTTGGGGGTCTTCGAAAGGGAGTTACTACTAGATCCCATCTAGCAGCTTTCTGTCAACATTTCTCTTTTGTTTCATCTTTGGAACCGCAGAAAGTAGATGATGCTCTCAAGGATCCGGATTGGGTGTTGGCCATGCAAGAAGAGCTCAACAACTTCGAAAGAAACGAAGTATGGGAATTGGTGGAAAGACCCAAGATGAACATCATTGGCACCAGGTGGGTCTTCCGCAACAAGCAAGATGAAGATGGGTTGGTGACAAGAAACAAGGCAAGATTGGTAGCTCCAGGCTTCACTCAAGTAGAGGGCTTGGACTTTGATGAGACCTATGCACCGGTGGCAAGACTAGAAGCAATTTGCATTCTTCTAGCCTTTGCTGCCCATCATGACTTCAAGCTGTATCAAATGGATGTCAAGAGTGCATTCCTCAACGGACCACTACAAGAGAAGGTGTATGTTGAGCAACCACCCGGTTTTGAAGACCCCAAGCTTCACAACCACGTCTACAAGCTCCGTAAGGCACTCTATGGGCTTAAGCAAGCACCTAGAGCATGGTATGAATGCCTTAAGGATTTCTTGCTCAAGCAAGGCTTTGAAATAGGCAAAGCTGATCCTACTCTCTTCACTCATAAAGTTAGCAATGACCTCTTTGTATGCCAAATATATGTCGATGACATAATATTTGGTAGCACTAACAATATGTATGTTGAGCAATTTAGTAGGACAATGACCAAGAGATTTGAGATGTCCATGATGGGTGAGCTAAAGTACTTCCTCGGGTTTCAAGTCAAGCAAATGGAGGAAGGGACATTCATTTGCCAAACAAAGTACACCCATGACATGCTTAAGAAGTTTGATATGGCTAAGGCAAAGCCAATCAAAACTCCAATGCCAAGCAATGGACATCTTGATCTTGATGAGGAGGGTCCAGCCGTGGACATGAAGGTATATCACTCCATGATTGGATCCCTACTTTACCTTTGTGCATCTAGGCCAGACATAATGCTTAGTGTGTGTATGTGTGCTCGTTTTTAAGCCAATCCAAAGGAATGTCACAATGTGGCTGTTAAGAGAATCTTGAGATACCTAGTCCACACTCCTAACCTTGGCTTGTGGAATCCCAAGGGCTCCAAGTTCAATCTACTTGGCTATTTAGATTCTGATTATGCCGGTTGCAAAGTAGATCGAAAAAGCACTTCTTGGACATGTCAATTCCTTGGACGGTCCTTAGTGTCTTGGAGCTCTAAGAAGCAAAATTGTGTAGCCCTTTCCACCACCGAGGCCGAGTATGTTGCGGCCGTGCATGCCGTGGCTCAACTACTTTGGATGAAGCAGACCTTAAAGGATTACGGATGTCATTTCACAAAGATACCTCTTCTTTGTGACAATGAGAGTGCCATCAAACTCGCAAACAACCCGGTAGCACACTCTAGAACAAAACACATAGACATCCGTCATCACTTCTTGAGAGACCACGAACTCAAAGGAGATATCGCAATTCGCCATGTGAGCACCGAAAAGCAACTAGCCGATATCTTCACCAAGCCTCTCGATGAGTCAAGGTTTTGTGCTTTGTGCGCTGAGCTAAACATTCTCGATTCTCGTAACTTGGTATGAATTCCAAAGACACATGCAGTTTGTTTGAGACACTAGATCGACATAGGAAAAGTTTGTGAAAATCTTTCATAATGTGATTCAAAAGGATTTCAAATTCTAATCCGAAATTCAATGCCATTGTTCTGTATTGATGATCTATCCCTGGCAATGAATTTTGGTGTCTCTATGATCAAGTTTGAGGAGAAATAAGTCAGAAGTGGCAATATATTCTCGGGACACTTGACTGGAGCGGTAGTGCCGCGCCCTCGCACGTAGTGCCGTGCACACGTACGGCGGTGCAGCGCCTACGGCGGCAAGGCCGCACTTAGGTTTCGGCCCACCTGTCTGAACCGCTTTTCGGGCCAAATTTCTCCTTCTTTCCTTTTCTACCCCGGCCCGACCGGTTTTCTTCCTTCTCCTCTGCCCGACACCATCACGCGCCCGCACTCTCTCTTTTCTCTCGCGTGCGTGAAGGCCGCCGCCTCGATCCTGCCGCCCGCGCTGCCGCGCCCGGCAGCGCCGCCGGCCACGCCGCCCGCCAGAGTCTCCTACTCGTCCCCCGGCCGCCGGGCTCCTTCCTCCGAACTCCCTCTTTCTCTTCCCTTCAATCCACGAGGTCAACTGCAAGATATACCTAACCCTAGTTCATAAAGTCCTTGCCCGATCTATGCTCGTGCAGTTTTTTGTTCATGGATTCTTGTTCCCTAGTGATGTATGAACTCTAGTGAAGTGATTTAAAAAAGGTTGATTCGACGGATTTCGTGTTACAATGACTTAGATGATTTAGGGGAGGGCGCTGCATTGCCGCCCCAAATAGAACTTTATAGTTCTTAGCTGCTTCCAACAGCAAATATCCCTCAAATCATCTACTTGATTGAACCGGGAAATCAATTTGACTCCAAATTTCAAGAATGTATTCACTCTAGTTCATGCTCATCCTTCAATCCATGGGCAAAATGCACTTGTTTTATGATTTGATCACTGAAATTGGAATAGAAATACAAGAATGTGTCAAATAGATGAGTCAGAACAGTTTGGGAGATAAAAATAGATGGTTTGAGCAAGGGGAGCGGCAGTGCCGCTTGATCGCATGGCAAGTGCCACGCCGGTCACGGCAAGTTAGTGCTTCTGCGGCGGTGCCCGCCAAGCAGCCCCCGTGTTTTCACCCCGGATAGTGTTGACATCTCTAACGCAATCCACATCTAGGACGGCGTCAGAAATGTATAAATGGTATCTATCTAATAAGTTAGCTTGGATGTGGAGTTAATCTCACATTCCAATAAAAGTCGAGTGGGAAGTTAATAAAGTCGACGGAATTAGTTATGGTTTATGACTTTGCAACATTATCGATGGTGGAGTTAATCTCACCACGATAGGCACAAAAAAGCTGTACCACACATTCTAGCATTGCCTACTTAAACTAGTCTCGTCACCCTAGCTCACAACGCTAAAGAAATGTGTGAACGGATATTCTTTATATGATACTTGAAACTCTTGCTATGATAATATAATTCTCATCGACCGCAGTTTAATGCATAGAATTACCCAATTGTAGCATCTCACCGTGATTCTATCCGGTATCGTATTTATATTCTACCGAAAAAGGAGAGGGGTAGGCTATGGGTAGGTTGATGATTTAATATTAATTCACTTGCGGTGGTGTAATGTAGAGTAAAACCATATGCATCATACTAAACTCAAACTAGGTAAGTCACAAGGTAAAGATAAATAATGATAAGTAATAATAATAATGATAACGATAATGATAACATTCCAAGTCAAAGATAATGGTATGCCACTAGTTGGTCTTATAACCGGCTAAATATCATGGTGCAGGTAGACTAGGATGGAATATCCCTAAGTTACTCCTAAATATATGTCAATGCATACTACAATTAGTGCAATACATCTAGTCATCATTGTATGAAAGCATTATATCTACACTTGGTGAATATTACTAAGGAAGATTAGGAACAAAACCAACCTACCATAGTAACAAAGTTCAACTAGCCCTATATTCGGGGTGGACTCCAAAGGACTCAATGGGAGTATCACATCCACGATCTACCACACTTCCCGTAATATAGGGTGATGTCGCAGGCAAACGTTGTATAAACACCACGTTTACACATTGTCGACCACCCACATAGTAGCTTTCTACATGAGCTATACGACTCCATGCTTGAATATAAAGACCAACATACTAAACTAAATATATAATCATAATAAGCATGGAAACATATAAATAAGAATATAATCATTAAATAGAATAATGTCATATCAATTGTATTCTAACTAAATACTTACAATAATGAATACAAGAGAGAAGCCACGCCGTCAAGTGTTGCTCCGCTACTTCTTGACGATCGTAAATTCAAGACAATACTTGACTTCCTCTAGAACTAGCCTAGATAGCTATTGCTCTGGTTATGGTGGAACTAGGGCTTAGGGTCTTGACTTGGAGTTGGATGACTTGAATGAATGAGAAATGAATTAGGGTTTCACCCGGGGGTAGGGGTCTTGTTATATAGCCCCAAAGGATGCATGACCCTTGGATCAAACCGACCTTGATGGATGGACTAGATTGCTCCTCATAGGCGGTGCTGAACCGACCTTGAATGGGAGGTCGACAGGGGGGGCCTATGGCCGCGGCCGCCGCCGGGCGAAGGCGGCCGCCGCTTTGTCCCGACAGTGGGGCCCACCTTCCTTCCCGGTGCTCTCTCGGTCTCTTCTCGGAATGTTCTAGTGTAGGTTCCACGTTGGGTTACATCACGGATACGTCTTTATGTCGTAGGGCTTGCAAACTCTTGGGTATTTTACTTTTAATCCCCTGAAAAATATATAAATCACCAAAAACTAGTGGAATCATGTTAGTTAAGCTCCTATACTATGTTGATATTCATTTTAAGCCCTTATTTTTATTTTAAAAACCTCTATATTTTATGCTATAAGGTATACCAAAGAAGCTCCCCAAGCTTACCTCTTGCTAGTCCCTAGCAAGACCATGTTTGTTGGATCGAGGAGTTGCCGCAACGCTTTCACACCTCAAAAGTACACATGCTTTCAAACAAAATTTCATCTCCTGGATAAACTATTTCAACCTTTAACTTACCCATATTACCTTTAATCATGGAGCTTGTAGCTTTTTTCTTGTGATCTTGGGTAATTGAAAGATAGAACAATCATGTCAAGCACTAGGTCTCAAACTCTTTGTTCAACCATCATTCCTGAGTTTTTACTGATTTTTCGAAATAAAACTCAAAGTTCCTTCAGTATGACCCTTTCAAGTCTCTCATATGTGGTACTGGTGGATCCTCACTAAGGCAATAAGGTTGTTTTGCCTTTCTCTCATAATATGTGGTATTTTTGGACTAAGGCAAAGAGGACATATGCCTTCTTCTCTCTCACCCCTATATCTAAAGCTTATATCCGGAGTTCATAGGTGGGGAGAAAAACTAAATCTTCTTACTAAGCATATATTGTAGGTTCAAACAATGGATCCAAAGTTACAAGTCATACCGATGCATGTGCATGATGGAATGAAATGAATATGATGGTAGGTGTGAATGGAATGAGTGTGATGAGAAAAAGAGTCTAATTCTTTTCTAGCTCTTTTAAAATATCATCTCTCTTTTGAAACTTGAAAACACTTAAGAGAACCTGGGTTGCACTGTTTTTTTCTTTTTTCTTGAGAGGCGGGCATCTAAGTACCCATTGTTTTCAAAGGACACTTGTCCATTTTTCTAACTCTCCTTTATTCTTTCTTTCTTTCTTTTTAGGGAGGTAGGCTCTACTCGCGCCCGTAGGACACTTGTCCGTTTTTCATCTCCCTTTCTTTCTCTTTTTTTAAGACAACCCAGGTCTCTTTTTGCAATAAACTTTTGAGAGATAAACAAGAGTAAATGAGCTTTATAAGATTGTTGACTGGAATGGAATATTTTTGGTTGCTCTTCTCCCGTGATAGGAGTGGAAACATAATTGGCGGGTATATATATAATGAATGTGTATGGTGGATGCGCACTTCTAGAGTAGAAGCAACATATATATGAATGGAGTCTAGTGGAAATATATATATGGTGGATGAGTGGAGTGTACATCAAAGATGACAAGTTTCTAAGGGTCGACAAAGTTTGAACAAACTCAATGCAAAGCAAGCAGCCTATATGTATATCAAAGGGTTTTCATAATCTATGGAGCATGTATATATGGCTGTGGTAGGAATTTCAACACTCTGTCATACAGAACTTATCATGTATATTTTATAATTTTCAAAAGATAAATCTCCGTAAATCTAGTATCACTAGGAGTAAGAGAAATAGCATCTCAAAACTTTCATATATCATATCCGCTCAATTACCTAGACTCTAGAGCAAGCAATTGCAATCCACGAGAATTCTGTGTTTAGGGTAAATCACAAGTCAAAGCAGTTTTACATTTAAAGCTTCGAGAGAAATTAAGCTTGAAAGCTAGGTACCGGAAAGATATTACGACGGAGCAACTATTCATCATCTCCTTTATTTTTAAGTTCTTTTTAGTTGAGCAAAAGCGTAAAAGGTGTACACCCTCTCTTGAGCATTTATTTATACTATAGCAAAGACTCTTTTAAAGATTATATAGACTCACTCTAAGTAACTTTAAGCAAACTAAACAAACCGAACATCTAGCTAATAATAGTAGTAATAGAGATACTTATCGGGATAACTGGGGTGCTCTCCCCAAGCAAGATTTGAATGTCGGGTTTGATGATATGGGAGTTGAGGTAGATGGTGACAAAGGGTGTCGACTCATCATGTCTCCCTTCCTTCAAAATCCTGCTAAACTCAAATAGACAACAAAGCTAGTGGAACTTGATTAGGTGTTAGAGTTTAACCACATTGCTTCTGTTACGTGAGATCTTAGCATGAAATATATTTTTGGGTTTTTCTTTATTTGTATGCAAGAAAAGATGAATGCATCTTTATTTTATTTGTTTATGCCACCACAAAGTAAATATCTCTCAAGGTGTTTAAGCCTTAGATTTACTCACATGGGGCTTCTAACTTTTTAAACATGTAAAGAACTAAATATTTTTATTGTCTTTTCTAATGCAATTTGAAAGGGAAATATGCTATGCATCTGGAGAAAGTAAATATGCAATGTTGGGAATTAAATATGGATAACTTACCGAATTACCTTTCGGCGAAGGTTCGGGGATTAAAGTCCTCCGAACAAGACTTTCTTCACTACTCCTGGGTATATCGTTGGTCACAATTGGGGGTTCGATGATTTGATTGATGTTTCTTCCGATGGTGTACTGAGTCGCCTCTTTCTCACTCCATTGTTCATTGTTGTCTTGAGTGGTAGGTTCTTCTACTTCTTCTAAGGATGATTCAGGTGTAAGGGACTTTACCTTTTTAGCTTTTAATTCTTTTCTGGCTTCTTCTAACAAGGAGAAAACTTGTTGGTCTCTGTTCCACCAATATTCATTGTGTGCTTCTTCATAATCTTCCCATGATTCTCCTAATTCTTCGGAGAATTAATCACTGCGTGAGACAAAATCGCCTTTAATCGTGAAAGTTGAGCAAGCTTTTCCCCGATGTATGCTGAATCCTCCTTTACTTTCATATTCAATGCCTTCATGGCTTCTCTGTATGCCTTGATATGATGCCCCATTATTGAATCTGCTGGTACCTTGGTGTGTTTTTTTTGATTCATGATCCATTGCCTCTGTGACGGCGTCTTCAGGTTTGACACTGTTCCTCTTTGGAGGTTCATAAGTGGTATAACTGTTGAAATGCAAGCGTACCTTCTCTTTAGGGAATTGGAAGTGGATCTCCCCCGTTCTTATGTAGATGATGGCGCATGTAGTGTTGAGAAATGGTCTCCCCAGCACTATTGGTGGATCCTGTTCTTCCCCCATGTCCATGACTAAAAAGTCGGTTGGGACATAGTGATCATTTATCTTTCTTGGTACATCTTTTACAATTCCTTACGGGTATCGGAAAGACTGGTCCGCCATCTGCAGCAATATGTTGGGTGCAAAGGCATCTTACCAAATATCATTTCATATGTTACCTTTCCCATTAAGTTGATGCCGGAGCCCGTGTCACAATAAGTATTATAGAAATTCCATTGGTTAATAGAACAATGTATGGTAGGGACTCCTGGATCATCTAATTTTTGTAGTATTGGAGATTTAAGTAAATGGTCATTTTCTGAGCGTACCTGATTAATCATCATTACCTTTGTAGTAGGTCTGTGCCTTCTTATTTTTGTTCTTGTTCCTCTTGGCCTTCACCATCGGCTCTGGCGGCATCTCATAGATGTATGGTGTTCTTGGTTGAGCAGAGGAAAGTTTCTTGTTCTTGAAATAAAATGTTCTCTTTCTCCCCTCGAACATCAAAACAAATCTTTTACACTGTGGGCATAGAGGATTGCCTTTGTTGTGTTCAAGAAGGGTCGGCCCAATATAATTGGAGCCTTCTCATCTTCCACTTGTTTCAATTCTGCAAAAATCCCAGACCACATATGCATTTCCAAAACTAATGCAAACATCTCTAAGTATACCCATTGGGTAGCATAGTGACTGGTCTGCGAGCTGCAAGCACATAGATGTATATAATAATGGCCTACCATGAATTTTCTCATAAATTACCTTAGGCATCAGGTTGACACTTGAGCGAAAATCACAAAGTGCATTCTTGAATTCATGTGGTCCTATCTGGATGGTGATGATCGGTCTCCCTGGATCTCCTTTCTTAGGTGGTAGAGAGTCACCTAACCAATCACTCCTGAGGTAGTCCGTGTGGAAATGACCTGCATTATATATATCGGCGAGATTTGTGGTTTCTACTTCCTTCGGTTGGCGGGTATCTCACCTGGTAAGGTTAGTTCCATAGAATTTGCCAATCTAGAAAGTTGTTCCTCTAACATTTTATTAAAGCTATGTTGAGTTTTAATTGCTGAAGAAAAACTATCCATTCTATTATTTATGGTTTCTAACATTTTATCATTGGAAGTTAATTTTCTAGTTAGATTTTCCATAGCTTTTCCTTGGGTTAAAACTAAATCTCTTAAAGAAGGTTGATAAGAATTAGCAAAGTTATTACCTTGATAATTACCTTGGAAGTTACCTTGGAAGCTTGGCCTCTGTTGGTTCCATCCAAGATTCTTACGTGGAGGGCGGTAGTTGTTGTTGTTATTGATATAGTGCACCTCCTCTTTATTTCCTGGGCAATTCTTGCCCATGTGGCCATGTTGCCACACTCTTCACAAGTCATGCGAGAGTCGAATTGCATGACGGTCCTTGGTTCAAGATCTCTATCCTCAAGTTCATTATAAGGTCCATTTTGGTAGATAATTAAGCCATCCTCTTCCTCCCGACATTGAAGATAATTAAGCCATCCTCTTCCTCCCGACATGCACCTGTCACTCCACATGCCACTCAAGAAGAAGAGAAGGACCACCACAAGGTGTAATAGCACCATCATATTCCAATAATAAAGGTAACACCTTGAGGTAAGTTGTCGTTAATTCCTCTTTACTATGGCATTCTCATAAATAAAAAGTCAAACATGCTAGAGTTATAGTTTCACATGATTCAATCTTGTTAACTTCGACATGTTAGCTTTTAAAACTGTTTCTAGCATCACTTTCTTGTTCGCTCATTATTTTGCTAAAAATATTTACATGCTAGATTTATCTTCTGATCTTGCCACCCTTTGTCATAAATGAACTTATACATTATCTTTATCTTGTTCAATGTGCCCACAAGGTTAGAGTAGAAGTAAATGAAATTTTTTTGGTTACGATGGTGTTTTCCCACCAACAGAGCCCATGCACTTGATCTCTACCTTGTCTTTTGCAAGCGTGACTCACTTTGCGCAATAAGAGGAGAAGTCTTACTTCCCCAATTCCTACAAGTGGAAGTCCCCGACCTACAAATATGCACACTAAACAAGACGCCGCCACCGCCACCATCCAATCTTCCTTCAAGCGGTTTGGCGAATCAGCGAAGAACATGGGCAACGCCATCACCAAGTGGCTATTAAGATCGGATGATGCACTTGAGGAGTGACCAAGGAAGATCAAAGTGAGCACGACATGATCGAGGTGTAGACCACTTGACAAGAGTAATGGGTCAACATTCATCCCCATACTCCATCAAGAGGGCCTTACACCACCACTATTGCCTACCTCACCACAAGACCAAAAAAGAACAAGACGCGGAGATCTTTGCTAAAAAATCACAAGACCGGTTGGAAATCGAGTTGACGAACAAGGAAGACATTAAGAAAGATTAAAGAAGTTCGCCGGCCCCGACCAATCAACACACTCAAAGACTGCCACTCCAAGAAAGGTCTCCTCCGAAGAAGCGACATGGAAAAAAAAAGAAGTATCACCCTACGCCACTCGCCGAGATCATTGAAGGCACCATTTCGCATACCGCGACATTCCGGCGAGATGCCATCGATGACGCACGCCATGGGAATAAGTACTCAAAATTCTCACCGAGAGGGAGAACATTTAAGGAGAACCCAAGGAGAAACGAGTTCCAAGGGCGAACGAAAGGACTACTTTTAAGATCCGGTTTGGGGAGAGCACCCCCGGTTATCACGATAAGTATTGCTACTTTACCTTTTTAATATTAGCTAGTTATTATATACGAAAGCAATGAGTCTTAGCGTGTGAGTTATAAAAAGTTAGTTCGATTAATTTGTTTAATTGGTTTAGTCAAAATTAGTTTACTATTAAATATTAGGATTCGAATTATATAATAAAGTGCTCTTATGGAAGTCATCCACAAGTTGAGTCAATTATTCTCCATATATTTCTGGATATGTTTTTGTCTCCACCATGCTTTGTATGCAAGATAACAAAAAAATAAGTGTGGGGGAGATCCTCGGCGACCCAACAGAATTCTTCGCGACCAAAATCAAGAAATTGAGAACCAAGACGGAACCATCGACTTCGCCGACGAACCGCGCCCGACACGGTCCAAAGGGGAGGCCGACCGCCCATATACTAGGCCGACCAGGCCTCTGCACAGCCCCTCGGGCTCGCTTCGTCCCATTGCTTCGGTTTGCTTCCTAAAACTTTTCAATTTTTAAGTAAATTACTTTCCGTTCAATTAAAATAAGTCTTTTCTCTGTTATGGTATGTTTTCCCTATATGAAAAAGATGTCTTGCTAACCCATGAACAAAGTTTTGCATGATTAAATTCCTACATATACATCACTTGTTGGGATGCTTTAATTGCTTAAAACATGAGAAATAATAAAGTTAGAATAATGAGATCCTCTTTCTTTTTATCTTGTCTTTGGAGAGTTATTTATTTCAAAATATTAAAATCATTAGTTATGCTTCTCCTTTGTGATCAATGATACATCCTAATAGAGCCGTAGCAATCATTAAAAATATATCTAATTAATTGTTGCTTTCTTGTGTTGAGCTTTGTCAAAAAACACGACCCATGTTGGAATTTGTCTAAAGAATAAGATTAAGATCACATACACTTTTCTTTCACTAAAGTATCCATGCTCTAAAAAGTTTTAATCTCTATCTCCCATAATTTTAATTGTGAAAAAGGTACAGCTATGAAAAAAGCCAAATGTTCAAAATTCTAAGAGTGGAGAGAAAAAAGAGAGAGAGGAGAAAATGAGCAAGTGTTCTACGGGTCAAAGAACCCCCTCTCTCGAAAAAAAAAAAGAGAAAAAAGGCAAAAATGAAGAGAAGAATAATGGACAAGTGTCCGAGGGGTGAGTAGGGCCCACTTCTCTAATAAA
The DNA here is from genome assembly GCA_015847255.1 of Hyparrhenia diplandra. Classification (NCBI taxonomy): domain Eukaryota; kingdom Viridiplantae; phylum Streptophyta; class Magnoliopsida; order Poales; family Poaceae; genus Hyparrhenia; species Hyparrhenia diplandra. The sequence goes on along the minus strand of JADLZK010010640.1, from coordinate 166,522 downwards.
TAAGAGAGTAAAATGGACAAGTGTCCGAGGGTGAGTAGAACCCACCTCTCCACTAAATAGCCGGGTTACCTCGCTTGGAGAATAAAATGTTCCAAAAAAGGAGATAGAAGCGATTTTCAACTAGAGAGAGCAAAGGTAATAATAATCTTGACTCTCATACACATCTTGATCTATGGCTTATGACATCTATCTCCATGGATCCACAGTTGACTTAGCAATAAATACAAGGTAAGTGTGCTACATGTTCTTGAGCTCCACATATGATATAATAAATGAACTGTGAGGATATAATATATTTTGAGAGACTTGAGAGTGTCACAAAGGAGTAAGTAGAGCTATGTTTTCTTTTCAAAACTTATGCAAAATCTCTCAAGTGACTTGGTTTAAGAATTTAAGGTGATCTGTTTCTAACCATTTCATGCTTTCGATATCCCAAAGTGCGGTATGACCATGGAGTATAATTATGATCCATTCTTTGACTCTACGGTTACATTAAAGTTAGACCATCCTTTTTATCGAGGGCGAGTAAAAGCCTAAGTGTGGGGGAGTTTGTTGACACATGTTAACGTATACTTTTAATTGTCAACTAAACATGAAAAAAGGACTAAAATATAATTAGATAACCTTATTAGGGGTTTCTACTAATGATTTCCACGAGTTTTGGTAAAGTTGTGATTTGCGAGGGACTTAACGAGAAAAACACCGGAATTGGCGTGTCATACGACCGACGCAACGTAATGCAATCCAACTCGAAACAAGTCTAGAAGGCTCCGGATTACTCCCGCGTGAACGAAACTTAACACCCAAGAAAACATCATCTAGAAGACTCCGGAAGCCCGGCGGCGTCGCGGGACCCGGGTGGGGCCCACCGGGGCGGCCGGCCTCCTATTAGGCCGCTCGGCCTGCCCACGGTCCAAGCGGGCCACGCTTCGAAGCTTCTCCAACCACCTCTAAGACGCAATCTAATCCGGCTCGTTTAATGTCGGTTTGATCCGAGGGCGGCGGTTGGAGTACGAAGTTGTATCCAAGTCCAACACCGGCACCTCCTCCTAACTATAAAAGCAAGCCCCGGGCCCCAGGTTCAATCATCTCGGATCAACTCATCATCATATCGACGGATCCGGCTCTAGTCGACGGCCTTAGCTCTAGTTCAAGAACTTCGAAGTAGAAGATTAGACAAGATGTAGAACTAGAAGCCTTAGATTAGAGTTGAGAGTAGAGCTTCAAGTTGAGAGAATTAGAGCGCGGTTGGAGGCGGAGTTGAAGGAAGGCCCGGAGCCGCGGCGCCTCCATCTTCTTCTTCCTCCGGAGTTGATGCCATTGGAGCACGACTGGAGATCTTGTGGATTGTTCGACTTCCATTCGAGTAAGTGGTATTGTCTCTATTGTTCTTAAGGTTCGTATTTCTTTGATAAGATTACTTTGATTCCTGCCGCTCTTGAATTGAAGTTGTTAGATTAATGTAAGCGTGGTGCTTAGATTGACTAGCTTATTACGAATACCTTCTATAAGCCGGGTGAAACACCAACCGTTAAAACGATCGTGGTGGTGACAAAGACCATTGAGTCCTTCGTATGCCCGCCTCGCTTATAGAAATCGTAGGAGCCCCCTGCGTTGTTAGCGTAGATTCCCTTTATTAAGAGTTTCTTCATGACAACCCGTCTTAAGAACAATGTGCAAATGATTTACTTGAAGTGAGAACAAGACCTTCCTACTAGAACTCCTTACCTCTCTTTTAATCTAGTTTTATAGCCACTCGGATTTAGTTATACACCTCGACATACTCTCTCACCTTCTCCCCTCGTGGATTCGATATTTCAAGCCCTATTCCCGGGTGAAGTGCTCACCGGTATCCGTTAAACTGCGGATTATATTCCTGTAGGTTAACAAATACCAACAAGCATTTCTCGGGCGCCGTTGCGGGGAGAACGGTGTGAGACCACGTTGAAAAAACTATAGCTAAATCTTGTACTATACTTTTTCTTTTTTTCTTTTTTATTCTATCTTCTCATCTTTTTCTATCTTCGTGGGATGAATTGATTCCATATTTATCTATCTTATATCTGCACCCTTAAGCGGAAGCTCGCCACTAGAATCCTTAGATCTCATCCTTACATCTGGCCATTAGCTACGCCTACGGTTGATCAAAATGATCATGAAGCAATACTTCTCGGAGTGAGAAGCGGGATCATATCTTCTATGGTAGGAGTCTTTGCCGACATCATGAAAGTGTTGTGCGCATGATCATCATGCAATTTTTGGAGGAACCTTTTCTTTCCCTTTTTAAGCAAGGTTTGCTCGACGAACTCAAATGTGAAACCCATATACTAGCATTCTTTATGACCACCCAAAGGAAGAAGAATCATCCTCCAAAATTTAAAAAATAGAAGTTCGATAGCTATATCACCATCACTCCAATCCCAAGACTTAGCTATCGACCCCAAACCATCAATGCGCTAAAAACCTTTAAGGGGAGAAGAAATTCAACCCTTGGATATCTCTTTAGATGATTGAGTTTCATGAACTTCCAAATACAAGAGACCATATATAATCCAAACCTCTTTTGAGATAATCTCTTAGAAAGCACCTTTATTGCTACGCAAGAACATTGGGGAACCTCAAAGATGGCATATCTAATCATGCCATAGGAAGAGAGCAAAGCCATCAAGAAGCCACTCCTGTCTCTCTCTTTCTATGTTCAAATTAGATAATTCTTTTTCGAACCCATCTTTAACCACATCCTTGAGCCCAATGAATCCTCTTGTGCCCTTTTCTTTAAAGTCTCCTCACGATCCTAAAATATTATGAACAATCTAAGGAAGACCAAAAGGAGCGCATTTTTCTCGAGAACATCAATGAGCATAAAGACTACTTCATAAATGGAACTTTTTCCACCTAGTCCATGCTCACTCCTAAATTGATTGCCATCTCAATTCTTGCCGCACATGAGATCTCCAATACTCTCTTTCTTAAAATTTAGAAAGGGTGGTTGTTGATGAATTTTCCTACGGCTTGAAATTTTGAGACTGGCAATATAAGGGAAACCACTTCATCATCTTGATTCATAATTTGAAAGTTTCCCAAGGGACGAGCTTTTTGTCCTAAAACAAGCACTCTAGGGGAAATACTATAAAGACTTATATATCACTATATACCCCTACATTATGAGCATATGATTATAAAAATTTTCCTTTGGGTATTCTTGTCACCGACCATGCCAGGTTTTGGAGTAAAGAAGAACGAAGGATGACAATACAAGGTATGTCCAACCAGTCATTATGCAACATTGAATTACGCATACATAGAAACATTTATTGTCGTGTTTAAGCTACACTAGCTTGGTTATCTTTACCTTTATGCATGCTCGATCTGTTAAACACTCATCATGCTCTATCATCTCTGTTTGAATAAATCTACGTAATGCTTTCATGCTACCGCTATTTGCTATAGTATGCTTAGGTTTTGAAGTATTTTCATACACCTTTTAGATTAAGCATGGTGCTTAGTTTAAATTGTTTTCATGGCTCGAAAGTTAAACATGGTGTTTAGTTTGATTCCTGAAACCATAAGGTGTGGTGATCTTTCTTCTAAAGGCTTTTAAATTAAGCGTGGTGCTTAGGTTAGAACGCCTTCCTAAATCAAATTAGACGTGGTGTCTAGGTTGACTTTTGAACCATAGTACACTATAGTAGATGCTTTGTAAATCTTTTTTGGATCGGGAGGTCGAGATGAACTCACTAGAGATTGAGCAAGACATGTGAGACATGACTTATGGATAAAAGAATTCCCGATGAGCGAAAAAAAAAAAAAAAGAACAAGAGTGACATAAGACAAAATCCACAATCATAAGCACTCACTCTGAAGGAGGAATTCATGGGTGATGGAAGCATCAAGGAGGGAGGCCAATTCCATTGAAGATAATTAAGCCATCCTCTTCCTCCCCACATTGAAGATAATTAAGCCATCCTCTTCCTCCCGACATGCACCTGTCACCCACATGCCACTCAAGAAGAAGAGAAGGACCACCACAAGGTGTAATAGCACCATCATATTCCAATAATAAAGGTAACACCTTGAGGTAAGTTGTCGTTAATTCCTCTTTACTATGGCATTTCATAAATAAAAAAGTCAAACATGCTAGAGTTATAGTTTCACATGATTCAATCTTGTTAACTCGACATGTTAGCTTTTTAAAACTGCTTTCTAGCATCACTTTCTTGTTCGCCATTATTTTGCTAAAAATATTTACATGCTAGATTTATCTTCTGATCTTGCCACCCTTGTCATAAATGAACTTATACATTATCTTTATCTTGTTCAATGTGCCCACAAGGTTAGAGTAGAAGTAAATGAAATTTTGGTTCTGATGGTGTTTTCCCCAACAACAGCCCATGCACTTGATCTCTACCTTGTCTTTTGCAAAAGCGTGACTCACTTTGCGCAATAAGAGGAGAAGTCTTACTTCCCCAATTCCTACAAGTGGAAGTCCCCACCTACAAATATGCACACTAAACAAGATGCCGCCACCGCCACCATCCAATCTTCCTTCAAGCAAATTGAATCGGCCGAAGAACATGGGCAACGCCATCACCAAGTGGCTATTAAGATCGATGATGCACTTGAGGAGTGACCAAGGAAGATCAAAGTGAGCACGACATGATCGAGGTGTAGACCACTTGACAAGAGTAATGGGTCAACATTCATCCCCATACTCCATCAAGAGGGCCTTACACCACCACTATTGCCTACCTCACCACAAGACCAAAAAAGAACAAGACGCTGAGACGCCGCTAAAAATCACAAGACCAGCTTGGAACGGAGTTGACGAATAAGGAAGACATTAAGAAAAGATTAAAGAAGTTCGCCGGCCCCCACCAACCGAACACTCAAAGACCCGCCACTCCAAGAAAGGTCTCCTCCGAAGAAGCGACATGGAAAAAGAAAGAAGTATCACCTACTAAAGAGGACGTCAAGAGTACACCTTCTAAGACCTACCACTACCCGCATCATCAACCCATGAACAAACACCATCTCCATCGGCCACCTCATCTACGCCACTTGCCGAGATCATTGAAGGCACCATTTCGCATACCGACATTCCGACGAGATGCCATCGATGACGACGCCATGGGAATAAGTACTCAAAATTCTCACCGAGAGGGAGAACATTTAAGGAGAACCCGCAGAGAACGAGTTCCAAGGACGAACGAAAAGGACTACTTTAAGATCCAAATTTTGGGGAGAGCACCCCAGCTTATCACGATAAGTATTGCTACTTTACCTTTTAATATTAGCTAGTTATTATATACGAAGTTAATGAGTCTTAGCGTGTGAGTTATAAAAGTTAGTTCGATTAATTTGTTTAATTCGTTTAGTCAAAATTAGTTTACTATTAAATATTAGGATTCGAATTATATAATAAAGTGCTCTTATGGAAGTCATCCACAAGTTGAGTCAATTATTCTCCATATATTTCGGATATGTTTTTTGTCTCCACCATGCTTTGTATGCAAGATAACAGAAAATAAGTGTGGGGGAGATCCTCGACGACCCAACAGAATTCTTTTCGCGACCAAAATCAAGAAATTCGTAACCAAGACTTTAACCATCGACTCAAGACGACGAACCGCGCCCGACACGGTCCAGCTGGGAGGCCGACCGCCCATATACTAGGGGCCGACCGGCCTCTCGCCTGGCCCCACTCAGGCTCCGCCGTCCACCGCTCGGTTTGCTTCCTAAAACTTTTCAATTTTCATAAATTACTTTCCGCTCCGAATTAAAATAAGTCTTTTTCTCTGTTATGGTATGTTTTCCTATATGAAAAGATGTCTTGCTAACCCATGAACAAAGTTTTGCATGATTAAATTCCTACATATACCGTCACTTGTTGGGATGCTTTTAATTGCTTAAAACATGAGAAATAATAAAGTTAGAATAATGAGATCCTCTTTCTTTTATCTTGTCTTTGGAGAGTTATTTATTTCAAAATATTAAAATCATTAGTTATGCTTCTCCTTTGTGATCAATGATACATCCTAATAGAGCCGTAGCAATCATTAAAAATATATCTAATTAATTGTTGCTTTCTTTGTGTTGAGCTTTGTCAAAACCACGACCCATGTTGGAATTTGTCTAAAGAATAAGATTAAGATCACATACACTTTGCTTTCACTAAAGTATCCATGCTCTAAAAGTTTTAATCTCTATCTCCCATAATTTTAATTGTGAAAAAGGTACAGCTATGAAAAAGCCAAATGTTCAAAATTCTAAGAGTGGAGAGAAAAGTGAGAGAGAGGGAAAAATGAGCAAGTGTTCTACGGTCAAAGAACCCCCTCTCTCGAAAAAAGAGAGAAAAGGCAAAAATGAAGAGAAGAATAATGGACAAGTGTCCGAGGGTGAGTAGGGCCCACTTCTCTAATAAATAAGAGAGTAAAATGGACAAGTGTCCGAGGGTGAGTAGAACCCACCTCTCCACTAAATAGCCGGGTTACCTCGCTTGGAGAATAAAATGTTCCAAAAAAAGGAGATAGACGATTTTCAACTAGAGAGAGCAAAGGGTAATAATAATCTTGACTCTCATACACATCTTGATCTATGGCTTATGACATCTATCTCCATGGATCCACATTGACTTAGCAATAAATACAAGGTAAGTGTGCTACATGTTCTTGAGCTCCACATATGATATAATAAATGAACTGTGAGGATATAATATATTTTGAGAGACTTGAGAGTGTCACAAAGGAGTAAGTAGAGCTATGTTTTCTTTTCAAAACTTATGCAAAATCTCTCCAAGTGACTTGGTTTAAGAATTTAAGGTGATCTGCTTTCTAACCATTTCATGCTCGATATCCCAAAGTGTGTATGACCATGGAGTATAATTATGATCCATTCTTTGACTCTACTACATTAAAGTTAGACCATCCTTTTATCGAGGACGAGTAAAAGCCTAAGTGTGGGGAGTTTGTTGACACATGTTAACGTATACTTTTAATTGTCAACTAAACATGAAAAAGGACTAAAATATAATTAGATAACCTTATTAGGGTTTCTACTAATGATTTCCACGAGTTTTGGTAAAGTTGTGATTTGCGTGGACTTAACGTAAAAAACACTGTAATTGGCGTGTCATACGACCGACGCAACGTAATGCAATCCAACTCCAAACAAGTCTAGAAGGCCCGGATTACTCCCGACGTGAACGAAACTTAACACCCAAGAAAACATCATCTAGAAGACTCCGTAAGCCACGACGCTGTCGCTGGGACCCAGGGTGGGGCCCACCCGGGGCCGGGCCGGCCTCCCTATTAGGCCGCCGGCCTGCCCCCGGTCCAAGCAGCCACGCTTCCGTAGCTTCTCCAACCGCCTCTAAGACGCAATCTAATCCGCTCGTTTAATGTCGGTTTGATCCGAGGGCTTACGATGGAGTACGAGTTGTATCCAAGTCCAACACACGGCACCTCCTCCTAACTATAAAAGCAAGCCCCCCGTGCCCCCGGGTTCAATCATCTCGGATCAACTCATCATCATATCGCATCGATCCAAAATCTAGTCGACGGCCTTAGCTCTAGTTCAAGAACTCGGTAGAAGATTAGACAAGATGTAGAACTAGAAGCCTTAGATTAGAGTTGAGAGTAGAGCTTCAAGTTGAGAGAATTAGAGCGCGGTTGGAGGCGGAGTTGAAGGAAGGCCCGAGTCATCCGGCGCCTCCATCTTCTTCTTCCTCCCTGAGTTGATGCCATTGGAGCACGACTCACGAGATCTTGTGGATTGTTCGACTTCCATTCGAAAAGTGGTATTGTCTCTATTGTTCTTAAGGTTCGTATTTCTTTGATAAGATTACTTTGATTCCTCGTCGCTCTTGAATTGAAGTTGTTAGATTAATGTAAGCGTGGTGCTTAGATTGACTAGCTTATTACGAATACCTTCTATAAGCCTAGGTGAAACACCAACCGTTAAGGCTGATCGTGGTGGTGACAAAGACCATTGAGTCCTTCGTATGCCTGCCCCGCTTTATAGAAATCGTGGGAGCCCCCGCGTTGTTAGCGTAGATTCCCTTTATTAAGAGTTTCTTCATGACAACCCCTCTTAAGAACAATGTGCAAATGATTTACTTGAAGTGAGAACAAGACCTTCCTACTAGAACTCCTTACCTCTCTTTTAATCTAGTTTTATAGCCACTCGATTTAGTTATACACCTCGACATACTCTCTCACCTTCTCCCCGTGGATTCGATATTTCAAGCCCTATTCCCGGGTGAAGTGCTCACCGTATCCGTTCGCTATGGATTATATTCCCTCGTGAGGTTAACAAATACCAACAACGATCTTCATTCCAACTGTGGTTGGAAGCCATCTTTTCCACAAGTTCTCGTAGCTTTGGAGATTGTAAGTGAAAGGAAAGCACCTCCTCTTTCTGAAAGATCCATTGTTTCACGGTACTCGTAGTGAGCCCATGATAGAAGGTCTGCATGAGTAACCACTTCGCATCCCGTGGTGTGGACATTCTGAGATGTATTCTTGGAAGCGCTCGACGCTTCCGGGACAGTCATCGTGTTGTTGTTGAAAATTTGAAATCTTTCCCTCAAGGCATTAGTCTTGCCAATTGGGAAGAATTTTGCTAGGAAGGCAAAGGAGCAAAGTGACCATGATGTATTCTTCTCTTTGTTGGCGTAGAACCATCGCTTCGCTTTCCCCAAAAGTGAGAATGGGAAAAGGCAAAGTAGGATTGCATCTCTTGGTATATCTTTGTGGTGAAAGTTCTCGCAAATATCCAAGAAGTGTTGGAGATGAGCACTAGAATCTTCGTGGTGCCTTTTCGCAAAACCGGGCCGGCTTGCACCATGTCAATAAGTCCCGGATTGAGTTCGGCTACGATCTCCAATCTCAACTTCCACCCAAAGGCGAACATTGGTCGTAGTTGGAGCGTAAAAATTCGCGAAGCCGCCTTATCACCCATAGCCTCGAACACGTGATAGGTCCCGCCTCGACCGATCAATGTCCGAACCAGAGGGTGTTGGTGTCCTTCTAAGTTTGGATCTTGCCCTTCCGATTAATACTTCGGATCGCCTATATAATTATCCTGGGCCGGTTACTCCAATTCATTCATTTACCCCGCATAAGATAAAAACAAGTAGACAAACAAGGGTAAGCCTGCTTTTGAGTAGTTGATAATGGGTCCTCGATACATTACGTTATGCAAGTGATATCAATCTATCCATGTATGTGTGTTTAGGTTTGGCTAGCACCCTTTCCTCCTTCCCCAAGAACGGCACCGTAAATGCTTGTTGACATCTCTAACGCGATCCACATCTAGGACGGCCTCGTAAATGTATAAATGGTATCTATCTAATAAGTTAGCTTGGATGTGGAATTAATCTCTCATTCCAATAAAAGTCGAGTGGGAAGTTAATAAAGTTAGACGAATTAGTTATGGTTTATGACTTTGCAACATTATCGATGGTGGAGTTAATCTCACCACGATAGGCACAAAAGTTGTACCACACATTCTAGCATTGCCTACTTAAACTAGTCCTCACCCTAGCTCACAACACTAAAGAAATGCGTGAACGGATATTCTTTTATATGATACTTGAAACTCTTGCTATGATAATATAATTACGTATCGATCCGCAAGCGCCACGCATAGAATTACCCAATTGTAGCATCTCACCAGATTCTATCCGTGTATCGTATTTATATTCTACCGAAAAGGAGAGGGGTAGGCTATGGGTAGGTTGATGATTTAATATTGATTCACTTGCGGTGGTGTAATGTAGAGTAAACCATATGCATCATACTAAACTCAAACTAGGTAAGTCACAAGGTAAAGATAAATAATGATAAGTAATAATAATAATGATAACGATAATGATAACATTCCAAGTCAAAGATAATGGTATGCCACTAGTTGGTCTTATAACCGGCTAAATATCATGGTGTAGGTAGATCGGGATGGAATATCCTAAGTTACTCCTAAATATATGTCAATGCATACTACAATTAGTGCGATACATCTAGTCTTCATCGTTATGAAAGCATTATATCTACACATGGTGAATATTACTAAGGAAGATTAGGAACAAAACCAACCTACCATAGTAACAAAGTTCAACTAGCCCTATATTCGGGGGTGGACTCCAAAGGACTCAATGGCAAAGATCACATCCACGATCTACCACACTTCCCTGATATAGGGTGATGTCGCAGCAAACGTTGTATAAACACCACGTTTACACATTGTGTCGACCACCCACATAGTAGCTTTCTACATGAGTGCTATACGACTCCATGCTTGAATATAAAGACCAACATACTAAACTAAATATATAATCATGATAAGCATGGAAACATATAAATAAGAATATAATCATTAAATAGATAAATACTTACAATAATGAATACAAGAGAGAAGCCACGAAAACATTGTTCTCCGCTACTTCTTGACGATCAGAATTCAAGACAATACTTGACTTCCTCTAGAACTAGCCTAGATAGGTATTGCTCGTTATGGTGGAACTAGGGCTTAGGGTCTTGACTTGGAGTTGGATGACTTGAATGAATGAGAATGAATTAGGGTTTCACCTGTGGGGGTAGGGGGTCTTGTTATATAGCCCCGAGGATGCACGACAGGGCCTTGGATCGAACCGACCTTGATGGATGGACTAGATTGCTCCACATAGGCGGTGCTGAACCCGACCTTGAATGGGAGGATGACAGGGGGCCCACGGCCACGGCCGCCTGGCACTTTGAAGGCGTCGCCGTCCCTGCAGTGGGGGCCCACCTTCCTTCCGATGCTCTCTCGGTCTCTTCGGAATGTTCTAGTGTAGGTTCCACGTTGGGTTACGTCCGCGGATCGTCTTTATGTCGTAGGGCTTGCAAACTCTTGGGTATTTTTACGTTTAATCCCTAAAAATATATAAATCACCAAAACTAGTGGAATCATGTTAGTTAAGCTCCTATACTATGTTGATATTCATTTTAAGCCCTTATTTTCATTTTAAAACCTCTATATTTTATGCTATAAGGTATACCAACGGAGAGCTTGCTCAAACCACCTAAGTTTATGTTACAAACCTTCTCCCACATATATTTGATCATTTTTAATTTTCTATCAGCATCAGATTCTGATCAAACTCTATATATTGCATAGATGGATCCCGGAGGTGATCCCCATGGCAAGAGGAAAATGAGGGTCAAGGTGGTTGAAAAGAGAGGCCGTGGAAGGAAGAATCAAGGGGAGGGGGCAGGGGCGGCGGTGAAGGGGGTGGACTCACCGAGGAGCAGCGGCGGCTAGTAGTATGGGTACACTATTGTGCCCGATGGTGACCAAGGCACTCCTGAGCACCTGTCTATCTATGACAGCAGTTACATGGTGCTAGTGGAGGGTGTCTTTGAGATGGCAGCCCCTGCAAATGATCCTCCTATCCCAGTTGTGAGCTACCTCGGGGAAGCAAAGGGAGGTAGCGGATGCCAGAGCCTACAACGTCTACACTGATGAGCAGACAGAGGGCATTGATGAGAGGTTTTGGGCAGCCTTTCATTCAAACTTCTACTTGACAGTCCTCTTCCACTCATCCAAGAGCAAGATCACTACAATGCATTACATTGATTTTGAGAGAATGGCAGAGAAGGAGGAGGATGCCTTCAATGAGGCAATAGAGGCTTGTGATAGGTTTGAGCTGACTGACATCATGGCTTTCAAGCATGACTGGAATGAGGAGATTCTGAGTCAGTTTCATGCCACCTATCACTGGGACAGACAGGCAGATACTATCCACCGGATGACCGACAAGAGGCACTACAGGGTGGATTTTATCACCTTCCGTCGATTTTGGGAATTGGGGGCTGATCATAGGCGGTACACGATATTCATGAGATTGATCCCGTTGAGATCAAGGTGATCGGGGACTACTTGGGCAAAGCCAAGGGATGCCGATGGCAAGAGGAAGGGTCCGAAGGACTTCTTCTATGTGATGAACAATCTTTGCGGGTGCACCATTAACCCCAAGGATGGGGCAGCCTCAGACATCAATGGGTATGCCAGAAATCTTCTTGCTCATTTCAGGAATGATGAGACTTTCAATGTTGGGAAGTTCATCTGGAGGCAGCTAGCAAATGCCATGGATGATGCTAGGAGGAACCTGCCCTACGCTCCCTACCTCATATTCATGATTGAGAGGGTCACCGGGAACATCTATCCCAAGGACTGTTTCCACATAGCCTACAACATTGAGAAGACCCATGGCCTGGAGGGAGGGAAGACGAGTGGCAGATCCACTGCAGAGGCACCTCACCTCGGTGGCGAGAGAGGACTTAGAGGAGCCCTCTAGCTCTAGGCCCAGGAGGCACAGTGGCTCTTGATCCAAGATCAAGAAGTGGATCAAGGCCATCTTTGGGCATTGCTCCTATGCATCTCAGCAGACCTATGAGATGCGCAGGGAGGTGAGGTAGGAGTTCAGGAGTGTTAGGGAGAAGCAAGGACTCCCAGTTCCTCCTTCTATCCCTAGACCACCTCAGTATGACCTCCCAGAGCTGTCAGCCACCAGCAGCTCAGACCAGGACTTGTCAGACTTGCTTGGTTCTTTTGCTCAGCAGATTCCAGCTCGACGCTCTACTCGTCGCTGCAATGCGCACTGGTGTTGTCATTTCAGAGGAGGAGGACGAGGACACCGCTTCCAGCCATCAGGATGAGTCCAGTGAGGAGTGACTCCACTTCTTTTCTTCTCTTTTCTATGATCTTTTTGGTGCTTGATTGTTGACGGTAACCAACGACATATTTTCCCGTCAACTTACTACCATAAAGGGAGTAAAATTAAACCTTTTTATACTCATATACATTTATCACTAATAAATTCCACTTGTAGTGTCTTGTATTTTATTTTGCAGATTTATAATAAAAGCAAGTGGAAAATGGACCAAAGTACGCCTTCCCGGAAAGCGCATTATTGCAAAATCCAAGCCCAAGAGCAAATCGACCCAAAACATCAAATGCGGGCTGAGCAAAGCCCGGCCCACAACTTTTCCCCGGGCGAAAGACGACACCCACCCCCAAAGCCGAGCCTGGGGGTGCGCCAGCGCACCACCACAGTGCGGCCGCACCCCCCCGAGGCGGTTTCGCCCACCTCGGGAGGCGGTTCGTGCACCTTCCAAACGGGGTTTCCGCCCTTAGTTGGTCGGTTTGCGCATACAAGGAAGGTTTACCAGTCGGTTTTGGTGTAAATTAGCACTTAGGCCCCTCCTCCAAGTGTATAAGTAGGCCCCTCTCTCCCTCTCTCAACACACACCACTTGGAGTCCAAAGAAACCAAAGCAATCTCTCTCTCTCTACCACCTCTACCTCTCTCTCTTCTTCTACTTCTTCTTTCTTCTTCTTCTTTCTTCTTCTTCTTTCTTCTTTATTCTTTCTTAGTTAACACTTGGAGTAGAAGAGCTACAAGGAGGGCTTGTCTTTGGTAATACATCTACTCTATGGAGCATTCTTCTATTTACAAGTCTTATATCTATGTTCTTGGCCTAACTTATGAACTAGAGTATAGTTTTGTTCATGTTCTTGTGTTGGTATATGAACTAGCATATAGTTTACATATCATAATCTTGACATGTTCATCACATTTCTTCATCGATCATCATATGCCTAACTTGATTAGAGGTGGGATATCGGTTCGTTGTTCCTTCGGGTTTGCTCTTGTTCTAGTCCGTCCATTCGACGAGTGGGGATCCCGGGGGACAAGAGTAGTGCTCTAATATGCGGGCATGGTGCTCGGGTATTATGACACTGCGGATATGAGTGCATGCCACGGTTGAGGGGGTAGGCGGCTTGGTCGTGACAAGCCTTGACTGTCCCCTTGAAATCCCCCACGTTACGCCCTCTTTGTAGGAGTTCAGTAAATGCTTCCTATCGGGCCGTATGGTATCCGGGAGTCTCCCCGTTATCCTAGACCTAACCACGACAAAATCAGTTTGCATACGATCCTAACTATTCATTTGTATGGCCATGACTAGATACATTAGAATTACTCCTTTAGGTTATTCATTTATTCATTTATTCTTTATCTATTTTCTTTATCCTTTTTCTTTGGTGGATTCTTAAGTGTGTGTCACACTATCCATATACCCGTATTGCTTACCCCCTGTTATGAACATTTTGGTCTAAGCAAACACATGTTCCTCTATTCGGATGCCATGCTAATTTATTAATCACATGCCTTCCTTTGGGAAAATATAAATAACGATACCCTGAATACTTCCGGGTGAAATGCTACAATGATAGATCCGTGCGCTTTGGGATGAATATCTAAGATGGCAAGATCTATCCCGTTGACAATCTCATTTTGGATCACCGACATGGTGGTTTACTTGGGAATGTCGTGATTGCATTTCTGGCGCTTTTATTGGGGATGGGTTTTATACCTATTTCCTTTGATTGCGTTAAGAAATGCCAACAAGCATTTCTGGCGCCGTTCTTAGGGGAAGGCATTGTGAAAAAAAAATAATAATAAATAGTCTATGAATATGAACGTAATGCGCGGGATACCATTTGCTCATACAAAGGCTAATTTTATGTTCTCTCCTATTGTGGATGAAAACAGGATAGTGTATGTCGGGGTTTCCTCTGCCAAAACTTCATCTCCGATCCGAGGCACTCCTAAGGAAGAACCGGTCTTCGTGCCACTTCTTCTTCGGTAGGAACCCCGACGGTCGAGACCGACATCCCCGCACCAACCGCAACTCAAGCCATGGCCGAAGTCACCTGCTGACATTTCTCAACTCAGCTGTCACCAACGTGCCCACCGGGCCGACGGTGAACATGGCGGACAAAAACTTCGAGCCGTCTTTGGGCCGATCACCATGGTGCGAGGCCGGTCCATTTTGTGGATCTGCCTAGTGAGGACGCAAATGCTCATCTCCAAGCACTTCCTTGAGCTGTGCGATACTATCGTCATCAAAGATGTCACAGCAGACGTCATCAGGCTCCGTCGTTTCCCTTCTCCCTCGTGGGGAAGGCGAACAGCGGTTCTAAAGGACAAGGAAGTCGTCGATGCGTGGGCCAAATTGCTCCGCGGGCGTTCCTCGCTAAATTCTTCCCCATGGGCAAAACCAATGCCCGAGGGGAGGATTGCCAATTTCCGCCAGACATCAATGGAACCCATCCCGGAGGTGTGGGAGAGGCTGCAAGAATACATTCGGCATGCCCGCACCATGGGATGGAGAACTGGCCGGGTGCTCCGAACTTCTACAATGGTCTCATGGCCATATCGAAGGGGCACCTCGACGCCGGGGCCGGTGGCGCATTTCTATCGCTCACCATAGATCGTGCAACAGCCCCGATTGACAAGATGGTGGCAAACCGTAGCCGGGCGAAGAGCCACCCGCCAAAACATAAAAAAGGCATGCATACCGTGAAGGAGGCGGATATGCTTGCCGCAAAAATGGATCTTCTGGCGAAGAGATCGGAGGAGTGCAAAGACGTATGCTACTGCTCGCCCGGCGGCCTCGCCATAGACACTCACATGACCTTTGTGAGACGTGTGGTGAAGTTGGCCACCTCGGGGATAACTGCCCGAGACCCGTGAAGAAGCCGCCTTCATCAACAACAAAGAACGAGTATCGCCAACCGCAGCGCCGGGCTGGAATAACCGATCCTAGGCCACCATTCCAAGGTAACCATGGGTACAACTCCAACTATAACCCCGGTCGACCATCATTGAAGGACACTGCATCGGGCGGCCGAAAAATTAACGAAAATCTTACCAAAAGATGAGCCATCAAGACAAGATCCTTGAGGGTGTAAATAACAAGCTTGAAGGGTTGACATCACCGTGGAAGAACCAGCTCGGCTTCAACAAGATGATAGAGACACGGCTAGCCCAGACATGCGGCACAAGTGCCGCTTAACGACTTCGAAGGATTCGGGGGCAACCCGAGGTCCCACACGAGTCCGTCAATATGATATCTCACGAGAGCTCGATCCAACCCAAGAAGCTAAAGAAGATCCCCTGTGGACTCGCCATTTATCACCAAGAAGGGAGACCCCTGGGCGTCCGATCATCACCGTGCTATTGGCCCCCACAACTTCGCTAATGCATTTTGTGACTTGGGGGCCAAGATCAACGTGATATCCAAGGCCACCTTCAACAAAATCCATGGAGGAACGCTTACTCCCGCCAACTTTGTCCTCCAAATGGCGAGATCAAAACAAAGGCGGCCCGAGGGAATTTTGGAAGACATGCTCATTAAAATCCAAGATGAATACATCCCTGCACTTTGTGATCCTAGACATGGGCCCAAAAGAGGATGTGTCTCTTCTTCCGGGAGGCCATTCCTCTATACGGCCAAAGCCGACATCGGTGCGGTGAAGGGCTTCATCGTCTTCCATATCAAAGACAAGGCGGTAAAGTGCCCATTCATTGGGTACATGCAACAACACACCCGCAATCATCGTCATCAAGACCGGTGTGGAATGTTGAAGGATCCGCGCCCGAGACCCCCCGAGCGAGGTGCCTCCCGCCCGATGCGAGGGGGAAAGTCGACTGCCGACTATAAATAACCCGCTCAAAAAAAAAAAAAATGGGGTATATCCAAAAAGAAAAAAAATGGGGTATATTTAAAAAATATATATATATATTTATATATATATATGTTTCATAAAATATTTTTATTAACAAAATATTTTGGAAAACTAAAATAAAAATCTTCATAAATAAAATAAGTCTTTACATGAAAAATAAAGAAAAATATTTTCTACATAAAAGTATATACAAAAATATTTTTTAAAATAATTTTTCTATTTAAAAATAAATTTATATGTGAAAATTTTTGGAGAAAATTCAAAAAGGGAGAAAACGGTCGAACCAGGGCGAGCAAACAACGACCACGAACTTTTAAGTGACCGTTGAGCACGCCTCGCCAAAGCCGAAGGCAAAGCGGCGGCCTTCGGGCAGGGTGCGCACCCCAAGGTGCGGCGCACCCGCGCCGGCCGGCGGCCGGGCCCCGCCTTCGCCTAACGGCTCCTAGCCCGTTGTGTGGAGCGTCCCACGGCCGCTGGCTCGGCTATAAATAGCCCGAGCACCTGGTGTGAGAGCACACACCTCTCATTTTCACTCTCTCACTCTCACACTCTCTCCCGCTTGTTCTACACTCTATTTTCTCCACCAAAAACATTGTGCCGAGCAAGATTACGGGTGTGAAAGTTCATACTTTCAACTAACCCTTGCACACCCGAGGTCTCGCTCAATCGTTTTTGGCAAGAGAGCCATGAAGAAAGCCGAAGATCTTCGGGCGGGTTGAGGCGGTCGTCAAGGCATAGCTCACGGCATACAAGCACAAGCTCGCCCTCAACTTCGACAACCTCGAAGACTCTCCCATGCAAGAAGATGTTTTGCACCCGTCGGGGAGGAAGAAGCTCAAGCTCCCCTCGACAATCGAAAGCCGACGCCGCCGCACCTCGACCTTCGTGAAGGACGGAGATGCAAGCATATCTCCTACTCAAGGATCGTGTGTTCCAACACACGCCCGAATCGACCACCTCCTCGATCGATCGTGTATGGACGATGAACTCCCTATCCTTTGAGAGCAGTGGCGGTGGCGGGACATTCCCCCTCGAGGAGGAAGGTTCTCGCCTCCTAACAATTCAGTTTTTATGCACACTAGTAGAGGACCCGCTAGGAATTTCTTTCCGCCTCTTTGGTACACTTTATCATGTTACATGGGCGGACCTAGCTCGTTCTTGGGGTTTCGGTTATAGATGTGCAATAAACATAGATGCTTTGCTCCCCGGGCTTTGTCGAAACCACTTTTTGGGAGGAGATATCCGGTGCACATGAGACCGGGTACTTTCAAACCTCGCCACTCACGCGATCCGGCACCCATCACTTAGATTTATCCACCGGCCGATCTCGTTGACTTTGTTTCCTAGACACGGGGTTAGATGGGTAAATGAGGTTGAATTAAAATTACTCTATGCTATTGTCCACAAGGTTAAGGTAGCTCCAAAGGGTAGAGATGTGCGGGAACTTTTACATATTATCACAAAAGTTGTTGTTTACACACCGCACATCTCTTATCACACGCCGCTTCAAGATTGGGGCTTTGGAAAATCAGCGAGATAGAGTACATTTCCACACCCAGGACCTTTGACCGCTATGCGCGCCTAGTGTAGGGGCACTTAGTTAAGGTTTTACCATCCGGCAAGCTTGGTCATCTTTTCCATGGCTATGCAACTATAGTTCGGTTACCTAACCCGGACTTACGATTGTATAAAAGCGAGCACTAACATTTGAGCTCGAGATCTGGCGATAGCTTGCGCAGAAAGATACCCCCATCGCTTCTTCACGCAGTGTTAGGAGACCGGTAGGTCGGATCCTCCTCCCACGGGCCCTACTTCACGCCACGCCCACAGCCACGGCCTACACCGAAGTTCCAGCAGCATGGCCTCACCCTATGGGGACCCGGGGGGTAATACCCGGGTATGATCCTAGGTGGGAGCCACCGCCTCGGTGGCACCACCGAGTGGCCTCGAAGGAGATACAAAGGCATGGAGGGCCAACAGTTTGATTTTGACGGCAGCCTCCGATGATATGCCCCCACAAGTTCAAGATGCAGTGCACACCACAAGGGGTGGAGGCTATCGGGATCCAACATAAAGACCTCGGCGTCCGCACTAGGAACATTGAGCATACGCTCAATTCCCATGTGCAAAACACCGCATGATGGCGGCGGGATTTGGGAGCAAAGGCGAGAGTCGGCAGAGATGGACCCAATTGGAGTCCAACATGGCTACTCACCATGCACGCGAGGAAGCATTCCGGAGGTACCAAGGCTTCGATCCCGATCCAGTAGGCCTCCGGATAGCTTGGGGAGGACCCCCACGGTATCATTGCATTGCATATTTAATTCCATCAAATTTTATTTTATTTTAGCATGTTTACATTTCAGCAACATTGCATCGAAAAAAAACTAAAAAAAAATATCCAAAAATAAAATAAGTAGCTCTTCTTTGTGCCTTAATGCTTATATTTATGAGCTATAAAAATGTTTAGTCTTAGTCCCTTGTTGAAATGATGAATAGTTGCTCTCGTCTTATGCTTTACCCGTGCCTAGTTTATAATTCAAAGTTCTCTAAAGTTTGGGTTTAGTGGCTAATTCTAAAACTCATCCCGAAAAACCTAATTCATGTGGGTTGCATATGCTCTATCTAGTCTAAATTGTTGCCAAATATGATATTGTACAAATGGATTTGCTATGACTTCGTCCAAAAAGAGAAACTTGACATCCGGGAATCTATGCTTTAAAAAGAGAAATGTTTTTGGGCTATGCTAAAAAAAATGAGATGAAAAATGGACAAGTGTCCGAGGGCGAGTAGAGCCCACATCTCTAAAAAAAAAAAAAAGAAAGAAAAAAAAAGAAAAGAGAGGAAATAAAAGACAAAAGTCTAGGGCGCAGAGCCCACCTCTCCAAAAAAATATATATATAATATAGCAATAAAGCCCATGCTTTCTCGAAAAAAAAAAATATTATCTAAATAAAATCCCGGATAAAAAGTTGATCAAAAGGATGAATGATAAGCACCTCTCTGTTATAACCGTTCTATCCGCAACCGCCCAAGGCTTTGAGAAAAGCCGGAAAGCCCCGCTACGATGAAAGGTAATAAAGGGTGGGAAAAAGATGTGCCATTTTATTCAAACTCGTAGAAAATCTTATTATAACCCCGGCACTTGTAAAACGTAATCGGCATAGTAGCAACTCCCGATCAACAACCAAGTACTTATCTCTTTTTGCTCGAGGGCGCACAAAGGGTAAGCTTGGGGAGTTTGTTGACTCAACCAACGACATATTTTTCCCCTGGCAACTTACTACCATAAAGGGAGTAAAATTAAACCTTTTTATACTCATATACATTTATCACTAATAAATTCCACTTGTAGTGTCTTGTATTTTATTTTGCAGATTTATAATAAAAGCAAGTGGAAAATCGACCAAAAGTACGCCTTCCTAGAAAGCGCATTATTGCAAAAATCCAAGCCCAAGAGCAAATCGACCCAAAACATCAAATGCGGGGCCGAGCAAAGCCCGCCCACAACTTTTCGGGTGAAAGACGACACCCCACCGAGACCCGGCCAAAGTAGAGCCTGTGGGGCACGCGCCAGACCACCGCGGCCGCACCCTCCCCGAGGCGGTTTTCGCCCAACCTGGGAGGCGGTTCGTGCACCTTCCAAACGGGGTTTCCGCCCTTAGTTGGTCGGTTTGCGCATACAAGGAAGGTTTACCAGGTCGGTTTTGGTGTAAATTAGCACTTAGGCCCCTCCTCCAAGTGTATAAGTAGGCCCCCTCTCTCCCTCTCTCAACACACACCACTTGGAGTCCAAAGAACCAGCAATCTCTCTCTCTCTACCACCTCTACCTCTCTCTCTTCTTCTACTTCTTCTTTCTTCTTTCTTCTTTCTTCTTCTTCTTTCTTCTTTATTCTTTCTTAGTTAACACTTGGAGTAGAAGAGCTACAAGGAGGGCTTGTCTTTGGTAATACATCTACTCTATGGAGTATTCTTCTATTTACAAGTCTTATATCTATGTTCTTGGCCTAACTTATGAACTAGAGTATAGTTTTGTTCATGTCCTTGTGTTGGTATATGAACTAGCATATAGTTTACATATCATAATCTTGACATGTTCATCACATTTCTTCATCGATCATCATATGCCTAACTTGATTAGAGGTGGGATATCGGTTCGTTGTTCCTTCCGGTTTGCTCTTGTTCTAGTCCGTCCATTCGACGAGTGGGGATCCCGGGGGACAAGAGTAGTGCTCTAATATGCGGGCATGGTGCTCGGGTATTACGACACCGCGGATATGAGTGCATGCCACGGTTGAGGAGGTAGGCGGCTTGGTCGTGACAAGCCTTGACCGTCCCCTTGAAATCCCCCACGTTCGCCCTGTGGCTTTGTAGGAGTTAAGTAAATGCTTCCTATCGGGCCGTATGGTATCCGTGGAGTCTCCCGTTATCCTAGACCTAACCACGACTAAATCGGTTTGCATATGATCCTAACTATTCATTTGTATGGCCATGACTAGATAAATTAGAATTACTCCTTTAGGTTATTCATTTATTCATTTATTCTTTATCTATTTTCTTTATCCTTTTTGCTGGTGGATTCTTAAGTGTGTGTCACACTATCCATATACCGTATTGCTTACCCCCTGTTATGAACATTTTGGTCTAAGCAAACACATGTTCCTCTATTCGATGTTTGTAACACCCTCGGTGTTATATTACTAAAATCGGCCATGTCATCATATGCATTGCAAAGCATCCATTTTGAGAACCTTGTCATGCATTCACTAAAATGAGTTTACTTCAATGCAATGTGTGTTAAATGATTGAAATTGAAGTTTGAATAAGGAGATGTTTATTATCTCATGTGAAAACCCTAGCTTTCCAAAACCCCATTTTAGCCCCTTTTCAATTACTCCAAATTTAAGCAAAATTTGGGAAAACTTCCAACATCAACCTTGTAGATCTTTTTTTTTTGATGAACAAAGTTGATGTTTTGAGTTTTTCAAGTTTAGTTCAAAATTTTGAAGTAATTTCAAATCCCAATTTAAATTTCAAATCTGACTTTTCAAGAAGTCTATCTTAGAGGCCGAATTAGGAAATCTTCCAATTGAGAAAAGTGTAGATCTCGAAAAGTTATGCAAAAGTCGTTTTTGGAGATTTTTGAGTGCAGTTCAAATTTCAAGAGTAATTTTGAATTTTTTCGACGCTAGGGTTTGGAAATCGTAAATTTGGGAGGGGGAACGCCATGAACAAGACAAGCGAGTTAGCCTCGATGGTGCCGGGCTAGCCGCTGCTCGCCCCGACCATAGGTAACTCCGACGAAGCGCCGCCGCTTGCCGCCGCTGCCGAGCCGCCATCGCCGCCGGTGGTTACGCCCCGCCCATTTGCCGCCGGGTTTGTGTGCTAGATCGAAGTCGCCTTTGACGCCAGACCGCGTAGAACCAACCCGAAATGGCCGCCGAAAAAACCCGCCGCCGGGCGATCCCGCCGGCCGGCGCCGGCCGCCCCGCGTCAGCGGTCGGCCGACCCTGGGCCGCCAGTCTTAGCTGGCCACGCCAAGACGCCACGCTGCGTGCGCCGACGCCAAGGCCGAAGTTGGGCGGATTCGCCCAATGGCCGGATCCGATTCAAATTTAGTTTTTCGATTTTCTATTTTGATGAATAGTGTAGAAACTTCCAAAATTCATAGAAAATTATCCAAAGCTTAGAAAATTATGAAAATTTTTATAGAAGCTGTTCATGATGTCTAGAATGTCGGAAAAATTTCAAACTTGAGTTTTGACCTGTTTTGTCATGTTCTAAAATTAGCAGCTTTAATTAAAAATGAGACTTTGGTGAATTTTTATAAATTAATCTAGATTTCCAAAATTCATGAAATTTTATTTTGAACTGTTTTTATGATAAGACCTGTTTGTAGAAAAAGTTTGGGGTCAGTTTGAGTTAGTTAAATTATTTTTTATATTATGCTTTGTTTTATTTAGAGAAAGTAAGTGTTATTTAGTGAAGTAGTTTAGGGTTGTTTTGTGAGTTAGAATCATACATGAATAAGATGGTCCTTGAGAACTCCTTAGGCAATGGTGATGATATCTTGTAGAGTAGTTCAACAAGTTGGTTTTGTTAGGTTGCAACTTTATCGTGAAGGAAAGTTGTACTCAAGTTAATATTTATTTCCTTGCACTTTCAAGCATCATGTTTATCATTATAGCATCATATTGAAGCATGCATTCTACTTCATGTAGAGAACGTTAGTGAAGGATTCAAGGTTGAGGAAGTTTCCAAGGAGGTTCAGTGTCCCGAGGAGGTCGGCTTTGATATCTGTGGAACGGATCCCGAGCCCGAGTGCTACTTCGCTGAAGGCAAGCCCCGGATGCATTTAAAACCCTTCCTTGTTATTTTACAAAGTTTTATATCACTTATGTTGATGATATGATGCATTAGGTGAATAGGAGTTGAGTGAAAACCTATTTGCCGCATGACCTACCTTGTTATTGAATTATCATCCTTGATAACCTGTTTTATTGAAAATGCGTAGATGCTATGCCTTGCTTAAAGTTAGGGTGCTTTTAAATTGTTTTACAAAGTTCTTCAATGATGTTTCACAATAGAGTATGGAAGATATGTTAATTTGAGACCGGTCGGGTAACTTGCATTGATAAGGAGTCTCTCTCCTGTAGTGTTTCCTACCGTGTGTCGGTTAAGGACCGCCCATGGATCGGATTGAGTCTATCGGGACTATTGAACGCATGCTTTAGCCGTAGACCGTTGGGTCAAAGGCACGATTATCCGGTTGTCACCCCGATAAGTCGAAGCAAGTACCGACCACATGCTTTGGGTAAGCCTGATCTCGGGTGTGTCAAATCGAATGGCAACCACGCGACCGGGAGTGGAGAGATGGCGGAGTACAAGATACCCCTCGGGTTAAAGTCCCGGATGGAGGCGCATTGTGTTCTCGGGTGGCGTAGGCCTCGTTCCCGCTTTGAACGAATCGGGAGATGGTTGATATATGCAAGCTTCGTGCTACATATATCGTGTGGAAGGGAATCCCCACCGGTGGTGTTGAATCGATTCGCGAAGTCGCCGTTGCTTCTCGGTGAAGGAGACCGATACTCTATCTCTTTCTTCATAGTTAAGAAGGGAAACTAATGAGTAAGAAAGAGAATGGATTGAGAAGTGTTTGTATTAGTAAATGATCACTTAGAAGAGAGGTTTCACTAAAGTTGAAATAAAAACTTGAAAGTAAGGACCTACTCTTAGTAAGCCTTTATGCAAAATGAGTCCTTGATCTTGCTAAGACCTTTCCTTGATTCCTATAACCAGCATCCCTGAGTTTTCGTCTCTTTTCTTTAGTCGGTTAAGTCTTGTTGAGTACTCCCATACTTTCGAGGTTCTTTAACCCTTGTTGCAGGTGAGAGTCAGGGTCAAATGTGCGTTGGCCCGTGTTGCATGACGGTATTCCAGGTGGATGCCGAGGAGGAGTAAATGTTGACCCTTGGGCAGGGTTTAAGCTTTTGTTGTAGTTTGTTACTCTACTCTACATATGGTTTGTAATAATATTTAAGTTGAGTTTGGAACAAAGTTTTGTAAAATTATGTTATGTAATCCTTCCGCTTTTACTCATGTATATTTTTAATAAAGTGTGTAATGCTTTGCAATGGCTCTTAATGATGAGATCCTATCGGAGAATTAATAGTGCTTTCTAGATCATTTGGTACATGTGCATTCTATCGAGAGGTCCTTGGGACAATGATATATGTATGTGGGCCCTATAATCTAGAAGGTACTATTACAAAATGGTACGAGCTTCATCATTAACAAGTTATTTGTAGCATTATCTTGTTTCAAAATTTCAAAATGATTTGAGTCAAAGTAATTTAATCCCTTATCTTAGTCCAAATTGCTTATTACTCATCCTAATCCATATTTAAGTTCTTTCCTTCACTTCAAAAGGTAGTGGTGGAGTAACTCTTATATTGCCCTATTGTTATAGGTTTATTAATGTTTTTTAAAAGTTTGAATCATGCATCATGCTTAATTAACTATGTTGATAAACTTTCCCCTTTATTGTGGTTTGGGTTAAGAATAACAATCCTATTCTTGCTAAACTCTAGGTTTCTTTAGCCTAATTTCCAATCTCGCCCTCTACAGATGGCTTTTACCAGAGGACCGCTAGGAAGAGGATCGGACCCCGTGGTGTTCCCCTCACACCAGCTTGCTCCAAGGGGCAATGGTGGTGGCCCAAGAGGAAGAGAAAGCAGCGGCTAGCCGCAGTCGCACTAGTGAAAGCCGCAAAGCAGCTAGACTAGTAGCGAAAAAAAGAGTAGCAACAACAAAGGGAGCCAACATCGATCCATAGCGCGATGATTTGGCGCTTAACTCAAGAGTTGGTGGAAGCCCGCCAAGATAGGGAAGATGCCATTGTTCAAGTTGGTAACCTCGGGGGAGAACTAGAGCGCCGTGAGCTCGAAGCCCGTGAAACCCAACATGAAAGGGAGCTGGAAATGCAAGATCTCACCAATGTGATGTGGCAAGTCTATGACTTAGACCGCCAAGTCGCGATCTCCGTGCCTACAACAACGCTCTCCATGAAGCTTTCCATGCACAAGCCATATGGAGAGGTGCGTAACATGGATGTTCCTGCCCTCGAAGCTCCCGGACCTAAAGTCATCGCCATCGCGATGATGAAGAAGAGGAAGAAGTGGAGCCCTGTGATAGTGGAGGTGTACTCCAACATGACGAAGCTTGAGTGGGAGAATGGAAGTGAAGACGGTTGTAAAATAGGAGGCTTGTAGAATAAATAAACTCTAGTGGGAAGGTTGGTCCGTCGCTGCGGAACTTGTATGTGTAAGATGCTTGTGTGAACCAAAGAGTTTGTTGGTTTGTATGTTCGAAGCTTATGGTACTTTGTAGACTTCGGTTAGTACTTGGCTTGTATGTTTGCTCCTAGTTAAATAAAATCTAAGTTAGTTGTTTGTTGACGATGCACGTCACTCGATGACCGCCGATCGTGCTGGTCCGTCCCAAGAAAGGGGAGATATGCCTAATCCACCATCAGTTCCTCCTACCTTGACTGATGCCATAGCGGCATTAGTAAACGCCACCACAGAAAATACCCGATTCATGAGGGAAATGGCGCTGTAATAATCGTAACCGTCACCGGAGCGCCCGAATAATGGACATGAGGACTTATATCATAAATTCACCGAGACACATCCTCCCGCTTTTCCGCGCAAGGCGAAGAACCTTTGAAGTCGATGATTGGCTCCGCACAATGGAGCTGAAATTCGAGCTTGTTGAAGGATGCACGTATTACCATAAACCCCGCTTTGTTTGCCAGCGCCAGCCTTAGAGGTGGTGCTACCGCCCGGTGGGCGAATTTTTTTAGCTATGCAAACCCAGCCGACATCGTGGTGACTTGGGCGGAGTTCCGTCAGCATTCCGTTCCCATTATATCCCCTCGCAGAGTAATGGCAAAGAAGTTAATCGAGTTCTTAGAGTTGAAGCGTAATGATCCGACCGCGATAGAGTATGTCGGGCCGCTTCAATCAATTGCCTCAGATGCTTCTCGCATTATGTGGACAATGATGCGAAAAAGAAGGAGTGGTTTTTCGCGAGGTCCGAATCCAAAGCCCGCACCATGATGACGATTCGTCCAGATACTTATCATGAGGTGGTTGACATAGCATTGAATGTCAAGAACAAAGACGCAGCTTATAAGGAGATGAAGGGAAAGAAGAAGAATGTGTCTTCTCGTTTTTCTCGGGCGCAATATGAAGCGCCGAAGGTATTCTATCATCCTCGCGAACCATTCTCGCCCTTCCTTTCGCCCACCACAATTCCAGCCAAGGCAAAGCAGCCCATTTGTCGCCCCGCCGCAGCCTCTAACCTATCCACGCCACCGAATGCCCCCCGGCATTCGTGAACCCCCGCCCCTCAAGGCCAAGGTGGTCCTATTTGTTTTAACCGCGGGCAAGCCTGGTCACTACTCCCGAAATGCCCCAATCCTGAGGTATAATCCAAACTATCGTGCAAGATCGAGGTCGGCCAAGAAAGAATAGGAACAACAATGGACGTAATGCTCGTAAGGGCAAAATGGAGAAGAAGATCGGGCCGGGTGTTCTATACGAATGCCGGAGAAATACCCGCAGGGAGAGCCAATGATGATGGGTATGTTTCCTCATTTGCCAATCATCCCGCAGCTTACATTATTTGATTCTCGTGCATCTCATACATTCATCAATAGAACATTTGTGGTCAAGCATGAAATATCTATTGGGGAAACAAAAAGAAAATTTCTTTATACGCCTCTCACGGGGGCGCCTGTGTACTCAAGAAATGGTACATCAGGTACCTATAAAGTTAGGTGGGCATGATTTTCCCACCAAGATGATAGTTCTTAAGGATCGATATAGATGTGATCCCGGGTATGAATTGGATGTATCAAGATGGGGTCATCGCCGATACTTTGAATAGAACTATCAAAGTAAACATCCCCGATAGCAATTCTCAACTTTTTATTCAACTTCCAATTCCTAAGAGAATAGTTGAAAGAGTTTGTGCTACTTTAGTAAAGGAGATAAAGAATATCCCAGTAGTCTGTGAGTTCCCAGATGTATTCCCTGATGATTTGCCCGGTTTTACCACCGATAGAGATGTTGATTCAAAGATAGAGTTAAAACACAACCGCACCGATATCAAGAAGAGCTTATAGAATGCCACCTAAAGAATTAGCAGAGTTAAAGACTCAATTGCAAGGATTGCTTGATAAAGGTTTTATTCAGCCTAGTTCTTCACCCCGGGATGTCCCGCGATATTTGTGAAGAAGAAGGATCAAACCCTCGAGGCTATGTGTGGACTATCGTCCACTCAATGAAGTAACAATTAAGAACAAGTATCCTTTGCCTAGAATTGATCTTCTTTTATTCGATCAACTTGTTTGGAGCCAAAGTATTTTCCAAGATTGACTTGAGATCGGGTATCATCAAATCAAGATAAAGCCCGAAGATGTACCAAAAGACGACTTTCACCACTAGATATGGTTTATATGAGTACTTGGTGATGTCTTTTGGGGTTAACCAATGCCCCAAATCACTTTATGTATCTAATGAACACTGCTTTTTATGCCCGAGCTTGACAAATTCGTGGTAGTGTTCATAGATGACATCCCGATATATTCCAAGAATAAGGAAGAACATGCCGAGCATCTTCGGATTGTTCCTCAAGGCGTTTGAGAGACCATGAGCTATATGCAAAATTTAGCAAATGTGAATTCTGGTTAGAAGAAGTACAATTCTTAGGGCATGTATTGTCCAACGATGGAGTTTCATATCCAAGCAAAGTCAAGGATATTCCGAATCGAAGCCGCCTTACCACTTGCTCATGAAGTTCGCAGCTTCTTGGGAATGGCGGGTTATTACCGGGCTCGGTTTATTCCTGACTTCTCTAAAGTGGCCAAACCTATTACTGAGTTGTTGAAAATTCAAACTAAGTTTGTCCGGTCACCCGAATGTGAAAAAGCTTTCCGCACCACGAAAAAGTCACTCACAATCGCACACGATCTTAGCACAACCTCGATATTGAGAAACCGCTTGATGTGTATTGTGATGCCTCCGTATTGAATTGGGTGTGTCTTGATGCAAGAAGGCGAAGTCATTGCCTATGCTTCTAGGCAACTCAAAGCGTCATGAAGAACATTATCCAACTCATGATCTAGAATTGGCGGCTATTGTCCATGCCTTAAAGATTTGGCGACACTATCTCATTAGGCAATACTTGTCATATCTATCTGATCATAAGAGTTTGAAGTATATATTCACTCGACCGAGTTGAATATGCGACAAAGAAGATGGTTAGAATTGATTAAAGATTATGATCTTGAGGTGCACTACCATCCCGGTAAGGCAAACGTAGTTGCCGATGCACTCGTCGCAAGGTTCATTGCAATTGTTTGACCGTAAGTTTAAGAGACGAACTTTATGTCAAGAGTTAGAAAAGTTTAATATAGAAATTGTTGAACAAGGGATTATATCTAACCTAACGGTTCAGTCAACTCCGAGAGATCAGATTATTGCAAAAAGACGTAAAAGAGAGCAAGGGGATAGCTTGTATCAAGGAGAAAGTTAGGAGTGGGAAGCCTACTTGTTTCCGAATTGATGAAGCGATGTGTTGTGGTTCAAGAATCGGGTTAATAGTGCCGAAGTCTCGAGTTACATCGACCGATCCTCGATGAAGCACACTTGACTAGATACTCTATTCATCCAGGGAAGCACTAAGATGTATCAGACTTGAAGTAGAGATTCGGTGGACCAAGATGAAAATTGAAATAGCCCTAAGATGTAGCTAGATGTGATACATGTCAACGAGTGAAAGTCGTGCACATGAAGACTGCGGGGCTATTAAACCCTTTGCCTGTTCCTTCTTGGAAGTGGGAGGAAATTGGAATGGACTTTGTTGTCGGACTACCCGCTGCAAAAGGATATGATTCTATTTGGGTTATTGTTGATCGTCTTACCAAGATAGCCCATTTCTTACCAATTAAGAAGTTTGTACAAAGACTTGACTGCTAAGTTATATGTGGAAAGAATTTTTCGCCTTCATGGTGCGCCAAAAGTTATTGTATCGATAGAGGCTCTGTATTTATGGATAAATTTTGGAAGCGATTTGCAAGAGTCTTTAGGTACTCAAATTACTCATAGTACGCCTTATCACCCACGTGATCGGAGGACGCATGAAAAGAGTTAATCGATATTGGAGGATATGTTGAGGGCTTGTGTTCTTACTTATCCCCGCTAAGTGGGATGAATGCTTGCCTTTGGCGTAATTCTCTTACAATAACAATTTATCAAGAGAGCATCAAGATGGCACCTTTTGAAGCCTTATATGGTCGCAGATGTAGAACTCCCCGGAATTGGTCCGAGTCCGGAGAAAGATGGTTCTTTGGTGTGGATTTAGTAAAGGATGCGTAAGAGAAGGTTCGAATTATAATGAGCCAATATGAAGGCAGCCAGCACTCGACAAAAAGAGTTATGCGGATAAGAGACGTCGGCCTTTGAAGTTTGCGATAAATGATTATGTCTATCCGAAAGTATCACCAATGAAGGGTGTGAAACGCTTTGGAGTTAAAGGGAAATTAGCACCCCTATATTGGACCATTTCGGATTACTTAAACGATGTGGGAAAGTGGCATACCAATTGAGGTTGCGAGAATGACTTTCTCAAGCATTACACAATGTGTTCCATGTATCGCAGATTAAAGAAATGTCTTCGAGTGCGGATCAAATAGTTGACTTTGAAGGAGTTGAACTTGAGCCCCGATTTGACCTATTCGTAATACCCTATTAGAATCCTTGATCAAAAAGATCATGTTACTCGAAGAAGAACAACTAGGTGGTATAAAGTTCGATTGGAATCGGCATTACGAAGAAGAAGCTACCCGAAGTCGAAGAATTTTTGCAAGAACACTTTCCCGAATTCTATGCTTCTACATAGTTTGTAGTTCCTTTTAAGAGTAGTAGCTTGTTTCTTTTTCGGTTTAGTAGAGTGAGTTTTGTAAACCTCTAGTTGTTTTGTGAACAAGTTTAGGGTGTGTCTTTTTGACACATTTCCTTTTGCCGTTATGTGGTTTAGTGTTCCTAAATCTCGGGATGAGATTTCTTTAAGGGGGAAAGAGTCAGAACACCACTGGTGTTATATCACTAAAAACGGCCATGTCATCATATGCATTGCAAAGCATCCATTTTGAGAACCTTGTCATGCATTCACTAAAATGAGTTTACTTCAATGCAATGTGTGTTAAATGATTAAAATTGAAGTTTGAATAAGGAGATGTTTATTATTTCATGTGAAAACCCTAGCTTTCCAAAACCCCATTTTAGCCCCTTTTCAATTACTCCAAATTTAAGCAAAATTTGGGAAAACTTCCAACATCAACCTTGTAGATCTTTTTTGAGATGAACAAAGTTGATGTTTTGAGTTTTTCAAGTTTAGTTCAAAATTTTGAAGTAATTTCAAATCCCAATTTGAATTTCAAATCTGACTTTTCAAGAAGTCTATCTTAGAGGCCGAATTAGAAATCTTCCAATTGAGAAAAGTGTAGATATCTAAAAGTTATGCAAAAGTCGCTTTTGGAGATTTTTGAGTGCAGTTCAAATTTCAAGAGTAATTTTGAATTTTCGACGCTAGGGTTTGGAAATCAGAAATTGGGAGGGGAACCGCCATGAACAAGACAAGCGAGTCGCCGGGCGACGCCTCTCGGCGTTTCTCGCCGATTCCGCCGCCGGGTCTTGCCACCTCCTCTTCCGTGTCGTGGTTCATCGCTGCAGAAACCGGCTTCTCCGTGGTCGCCGCCGTAGCTCATCCTTATTCGCCCACATTGAAGACCCGCTAGTGTGGCAAAATTGCCGCCGCGTCGCCGTCGCCGTTCCTCCACCGCCTCGCCGTGCGGCGTAAGCCTAACGTGTCAACCAAGTCGCCAAGGCGTGTCTTTGCCGCTCAACCCCTATCCAACAAGCAGAGGAGGGCCCGACGGCGTCGTTATCTTGTTTGTGCTCATCCCCCGCGTTGGCCGACCACCGCCCCTTTCCACTATAAAATTTACGCCACTCCTCCGTCTCGCCCTTCTCGATAGCCGCCTTCTGCCGGCATCCCATTACAACCCAACGCACCGTAACCACCGCTAATCGACGCCGGAAGTCACTCGCCGGGGCCGCCGCCCCCAACTCCCGGCCTGACCGCCGGCCATAGATAGGGTCGCCGTCGCCACGCCCATTCCGTGAGCTCGGGCTTGAACCATCTAGCGCTCGCAGCCACCTGATGATGCCAGTTACGGCGCTTGCTCGCTTTCCACGTACCGAGGTCCCGCCGCATCGAATGTCGCATGACGACCAACGACCGGCCAAAAGCCGCCGCCGCCATCGACCATCTAGCTCCAGCCCGCCTCCGACTAAAACACCATGAGCAACGCGGACCCTCGCGCTCCTAGAGCCGCTATCGCACCATTTAATTTGAAGTTTGTTGCGTGGAGTTCGCCGAACGCCGACGCCGACGATTTCCGCCATGGTCGCCGGGCCGCACAACATGGTCATGCTCGCTTTAAACCGCCTTAGGGCCATTTAGATGAGAGCTCGCCCGCCTCGATGGCGGCCGGGCTGCCGCCGTCGGCCCGACCATAAAACTCCGACGAAATGCCGCCGCCGCTGTCGCTACCTGCCGGTGCCGCCATCATCGTCGGGTGGTTACGCCGCTCCCCGGCCCATTTGCCGCTGCCGGGCTAGATCGAAGTCGCCTTTGATGCTGTGACCGTAGAACCAACCAAATTGCCGCCGAAAACCGGGGGGCCGCCAGCGATCCCCGCCGGCCGCCGGCCGTCGCGGCCGCCAAGGGTCGCCAAGGACTGGCCGGCCTACTAGTCTTGTCGGGCCCACAAGGCTGCAGGCACGACGCCAAGGCCGAAGTTAGTCGATTCGCCCAATGGTCGGATTGATTCAAATTTAGTTTTTCGATTTTCTATTTTGATGAATAGTGCAGAAAAACTTCCAAAATTCATAGAAAACTATCCAAAGCTTAGAAAATTATGAAAAATTTTATAGAAGCTGTTCATGATGTCTAGAATGTAGGAAAAATTTCAAACTTGAGTTTTGACCTGTTTTGTCATGTTCTAAAATTAGCAGCTTTAATTAAAAATGAGACTTTGGTGAATTTTATAAATTAATCTAGATTTCCAAAATTCATGAAATTTTATTTTGAACTGTTTTTATGATAAGACCTGTTTGTAGAAAAAAAGTTTGGGGTCAGTTTGAGTTAGTTAAATTATTTTTTATATTATGCTTTGTTTTATTTAGAGAAAAGTAAGTGTTATTTAGTGAAGTAGTTTAGGGTTGTTTTGTGAGTTAGAATCATACATGAATAAGATGGTCCTTGAGAACTCCTTAGGCAATGGTGATGATATCTTGTAGAGTAGTTCAACAAGTTAGTTTTGTTAGGTTGCAACTTTATACGTGAAGGAAAAGTTGTACTCAAGTTAATATTTATTTCCTTGCACTTTCAAGCATCATGTTTATCATTATGGCATCATATTGAAGCATGCATTTTACTTAAGTGTAGAGAACGTTAGTGAAGGATTCAAGGTTGAGGAAGTTTCCGAGGAGGTTCGGTGTCCCGAGGAGGCTCGGCTTTGATATCCGTGGAACGGATCCCGAGCCCGAAAGTGCTACTTCCATTTGAAGGCAAGCCCGGATGCATTTAAAACCCTTCCTTGTTATTTTACAAAGTTTTATATCACTTATGTTGATGATATGATGCATTAGGTGAATAGAAGTTGAGTAAAACCTATTTGCCGCGCATGACCTACCTTGTTATTGAATTATCATCCTTGATAACCCGTTTTTATTGAAAATCGCGTAGATGCTATGCCTTGCTTAAAGTT
Organism: Hyparrhenia diplandra; assembly: GCA_015847255.1. Taxonomy (NCBI): domain Eukaryota; kingdom Viridiplantae; phylum Streptophyta; class Magnoliopsida; order Poales; family Poaceae; genus Hyparrhenia; species Hyparrhenia diplandra. The sequence continues at coordinate 133,551 of JADLZK010010640.1, read as the reverse complement.
AGGGTGCTTTTAAATTGTTTTACAAAGTTCTTCAATGATGTTTCACAATAGAGTATGGAAGATATGTTAATTTGAGACCTGGCCGGGTAACTTGCATTGAGAAGGGAGTCTCTCCTCGTAGTGTTTCCTACCGCGGTGTAGAGTTAAGGACCGTCCGTGGATCGGATTGAGTCTATTGGGACTATTGAACGCATGCTACGCCCGAGACCGTTGGGTCAAAGGCACGCATTATCCGGTTGTCACCCCGCATAAGTCGAAGCAAAATACCGACCACATGCTTTGGGTAAGCCTCGATCGGGGGTGTGTCAAATCGGAATGGCAACCACGCGACCGGGAGTGGAGAGATGGCGGGAGTACAAGATACCCTCGGGGGTTAAAGTCCCAGGATGGAGGCGCATCGTGTTCTCGGGGGCGTAGGCCTCGTTCCGCTTTGAACAAACTGGGAGATGGTTGATATATGCAAGCTTCGATTGCTACATATATCGTGTGGAAGGGAATCCCGGTTGGTGGTGTTGAATCGATTCGCGAAGTCGCCGTTGCTTCGGTGAAGGAGACCCGATACTCTGTCTCTTTCTTCGTAGTTAAGAAGGGAAACTAATGAGTAAGAAAGAGAATGGATTGAGAAGTGTTTGTATTAGTAAATGATCACTTAGAAGAGAGGTTTCACTAAAGTTGAAATAAAAACTTGAAAGTAAGGACCTACTCTTAGTAAGACTTTATGCAAAATGAGTCCTTGATCTTGCTAAGACCTTTCCTTGATTCCTATAACCCGGCATTCCCGAAGTTTTTCGCTCTTTTCTTTAGTCGGTTAAGTTTTGTTGAGTACTCCCGCACTTTCGGGGTTCTTTAACCCTTGTTGCGGTGAGAGTCGTGGTCAAATGTGCGTTGGCCCGTGTTGCATGACTTATTCCGTGGATGCCGAGGAGGAGTAAATGTTGACCCTTGGCGTGGTTTTAAGCTTTTGTTGTAGTTTGTTACTCTACTCTACATATGGTTTGTAATAATATTTAAGTTGAGTTTGGAACAAAGTTTTGTAAAATTATGTTATGTAATCCTTCCGCTTTTACTCGATGTATATTTTAATAAAGTGTGTAATGCTGCAATGGCTCTTAATGATGAGATCCCTATCTGGAGAATTAATAATGCTTTCTAGATCATTTGGTACATGTGCATTCTATCGAGAGGTCCTTGGGACAATGATATATGTAAGTGGGCCCTATAATCTAGAAGGTACTATTACGAATGCCATGCTAATTTATTAATCATATGCCTTCCTTTGGGAAAATATAAATAACGATACCTCGAATACTTCCTGGGTGAAATGCTACAATGATAGATCCGTGGTACTTGCGGATGAATATCTAAGATGGCAAGATCTATCCCGTTGACAATCTCATTTTTGGATCACCGACATGGTGGTTTACTTGGGAATGTCGGTGATTGCATTTCTCGGCGCTTTTTATTGGGGATGGGTTTTATACCGTTTTCTTTTGATTGATTTAAGAAATGCCAACAAGCATTTACGCCGCTCTTAGGGAAGGCATTGTGAAAAAAAAAAAATAGCTGGCTATGAATATGAACTGTGTGCGTGGATACCATTTGCTCATACAGGCTAATTTTTTATGTTTTCTCCTATTGTGGATGAAAACAGATAGTGTATGTCGTTTCCTCCCGCCGAAAACTTCATCTCCGGATCCGTGAGGCACTCCTAAGGAAGAACCTGCCTCGTGTCGCTTCTTCTTCGGCCGAACCCCCGGCAGTCGGGACCGACATCCCCGCACCAACCGCAACTCAAGCCATGGCCGGTCGCCGCGATTTCTCCCCGGGCCACCAACGCGCCACCGGGCCTACGGTGAACATGGCGGACAAAAACTTCGAAGCTTCGTCTTCGGCCGATCACCATGGTGCAGGGCACCCATTTTGTGGACTACCTAGTGAGGACGAAATGCTCATCTCCAAAGACTTCCTTTGAGTCAGGCGATACTATCGCCATCAAAGATGTCGCAGCGTCACGCCATCAGCTCCATCTCTTTCCCTTCTCCCCGTGGGGAAGGCGCAAAACAAAGGGTTCTACAAGGAAAAGGAAGTCGCCAATTACATGGGCCAAGTGCTCCACGGTGTTCCTCGCTAAATTCTTCCCTATGGGCAAAACCAATGCCCCGGAGGATTGCCAATTTCCAGCAGACATCAATGGAACCCATCCCGAGGCGTGGGAGAGGCCGCAAGAATACATTTCCCGCATGCCCGCACCATGGGATGGAGAACCGGGTTGGGTGCTCCGTAACTTCTACAATGGTCTCACGGCCATATCGGCGGGCACCTCGACGCCGCCGGTGGCGCATTTCTATCGCCACCATAGATCGTGCAACAGCCCTCGATTGACAAGATGGTGGCAAACCGTAGCCGGGCGAAGACAGCCCCCGCCAAAACTCCAAAAGGCATGCATACCGTGAAGGAGGGGCGGATATGCTTGCCGCAAAAATGGATCTTCTGGCGAAGAGACGGAGGAGCGCCAAGACGATGCTACTTGCCTAGCGGCGCCCGGTCCACGCCCCGCGCATGCTCACATGACCTATGAGACGTGTGGTGAAGTTGGCCACTTTCGAGGATAAATTTGCCACGAGACCCGTGAAGAAGCTGCCTTCATCAACAACGGCAATGGGTATAAATAGCCAACCGCGGCGGGGCTGAATAACCAAATCCGAGCCACCATTCCAAGGTAACGGGGGGTACAACTCCAACTATAACCCCGGTCACCATCATTGAAGGACCTGGTGCTCGGGCGGGGCAAAAATTAACAAAAATCTTACCAAAAGATGAGCCATCAAGACAAGATCCTTGAGGGTGTAAATAACAAGCTTGAAGGGTTGACATCACCGTGAAGAACCATTTCGGCTTCAACAAGATGATAGAGACACGGCTAGCCCGCATTGCAGCCCAAGTGCCGCTTAATGACTTCGGGAAGGATTCCGGGGCAACCCGAGGTCCCACACGAAAGTCCGTCAATATGATATCTCCGAGGCTCGGGCCAACCCGGTAAGCTAAAGAAGATCCCCGTGGACTCGCCATTTATCACCAAGAAGGGAGACCCCGGGCGTCCATCATCATCGGTGGCTATTGGCCCCCACAACTTCGCTAATGCATTTTGTGACTTGGGGGCGATATCAACGTGATGTCCAAGGCCACCTTCAACAAAATCCATGGAGGAATGCTTACTCACCGCCCAACTTTGTCCTCCAAATGGCGGATCAAACAACAAGGCGGCCGAGGGAATTTTGGAAGACATGCTCATTAAAATCCAAGATGAATACATCCCCGCAGACTTTGTGATCCTAGACATGGGCCCAAAAGAGGATGTGTCTCTTCTTCCGGGAGGCCATTCCTCTATACCGGCCAAAAGCCGACATCGGGCCGGGAAGGGCTTCATCGTCTTCCATATCAAAGACAAGGCGGTAAAGTGCCCATTCATTGGGTACAAGCAACAACACACCCTAAGCAATCATCGTCATCAAGACCCGGTGTGGAATGTTGAAGGATCCGCCCGAGACCCCCGGGCGAGGTGCCTCCCGCCGATAGCGGGGGAAAGTCGACAGTGACTATAAATAACCTTTGCTCAAAAAAAAAATGGGGTATATCCAAAAAGGAAAAAAAATGGGGTATATTTAAAAAAATATATATATATTTATATATATATGTTTCATAAAATATTTTTATTAACAAAATATTTTGGAAAACTAAAATAAAAAAATCTTCATAAATAAAATAAGTCTTTACATGAAAAATAAAGAAAAAAAATATTTTCTACATAAAAAGTATATACAAAAATATTTTTAAAATAATTTTTCTATTTAAAAATAAATTTATATGTGAAAATTTTTTGGAGAAAATTCAAAAAGGGAGAAAACGTCGAACCAGATTTAGGCAAACAACGCCACGAACTTTTTTCGTGACGTTGAGCACGCCTCGCCAAGGCCGAGCAAAGAAGAACAGCTCGCAGGTGGTGCGCTAGCACCCCTTGCTTGGCGCGGCCGCACCCGCTTGGCCCCGTCCCTCGCCCGCCGCCAACGGGCTCCTAGCCGTTGTGTGGAGCGCCCCACGATCGCTGGTTCGCTATAAATAGCCCGAGCACCTGGTGTGAGAGCACACACCTCTCATTTTCACTCTCTCTCACTCTCACACTCTCTCCCGCTTGTTCTACACTCCATTTTCTCCACCAAAAACATTGTGCCGGCAAGATTGCGGGTGTGAAAGTTCATACTTTAAACTAACCCTTGCACACCCGAGGTCTCGCTCAATCGTTTTTGCAAGAGCCATGAAGAAAGTCGGGAAGATCTTTCGGGCGGGTTGAGGCGGCGTCAAGGCATAGCTCACGGCATACAAGCACAAGCTCGCCCTCAACTTTGACAACCTCGAAGACTCTCCCATGCAAGAAGATGCCGCACCCGTTGGGGAGGAAGAAGCTCAAGCTCCCCCCCGACAATCGGCGAAGCGACGCCCCGCACCTCAACCTTCGCGAAGGGCGGAGATGCAAGCATATCTCCTACTCAAGGATCGTGTGTTCCAACACAAGACGGAATCGACCCCGACCTCCTCGATCGACGGTATGGACGATGAACTCCCTATCCTTTGAGAGCGGTCCGGTGGCGTGACATTCCCCCCTCGAGGAGGAAGGTTCTCGGCCTCCTAACAATTGCTTTTTATGCACACTAGTAGAGGACCCGGCTAGGAATTTCTTTCCGCCTCTTTGGTACACTTTATCATGTTACATGGGCGACCTAGCTCGTTATCGGGGTTTCAGCTTATAGATGTGCAATAAACATAGATGTTTGCTTTCCCCGGCTTTGTCGAAAACCACTTTTGGGAGGAGATATCCGGTGCACATGAGACCGTACTTTCAAACCTCGCCACTCACGCATCCAAAGACCCATCACTTAGATTTATCCACCACCGATCTCGTTGACTTTGTTTCCTAGACACGGGGTTAGATGGGTAAATGAGGTTGAATTAAAATTACTCTATGCTTTGTTGTCCACAAGGTTAAGGTAGCTCCAAAGTGGTAGAGATGTGCGGAACTTTTTACATATTATCACAAAAGTTGTTGTTCCCGCCACCGCACATCTCTTATCACACGCCTCGCTTCTCGCGATTGGGGCTTTGGAAAATCGCCAGATAGAGTACATTTCCACACCAGTGGACCTTTGGATCTTGCCAGCCTAGTGCGAGGGCACTTAGTTATGGTTTTACCATCCGCGAGCTTGTCATCTTTTTTCCCCGCTATGCAACTATAGTTCGGTTACCTAACCCGGATTTACGCTGTATAAAAGCCGTGCACTAACATTTGAGCTCGAGATCGCTGATAGCTTGGCGCAGAAAGGTACCCCCATCGCTTCTTCACGCAGTGTCGTCGAGACCGAGGTCGGATCCTCCTCCCACGGGCCCTACTTCACACCACGCCACGTGCCGCAGCCTACACCAAGGTGTTCCAAAGATGGCCTCACCCTATGGGGACCCCTGGGTAATACCCAGGTATGATCCTAGGTGGGAGCCGCCGCCTCGCATAATCGCACCATCGAGTGGCCTCAAGGAGATACACAAAGAAGATGGAGGGCCAACGGGTTTGATTTTGACGATAGCTCGATGATATGCCCCCACAAGTTCAAAGACGCTGTGCGACCACCACAAGGAGTGGGAGGCTATCGGCATCCACCGCAAAGACCTCGACGTCCGTCAAGAGGGAACATTGAGCATACGCCAATTCCCATGTGCAAAACACCCGCATGCTGGCAAAGGAGGATCGGGAGCAAAGAGAGTCGCCAGAGATGGACCCAATTGAGTCCAAAATGGCTACTCACCATGCACGCCGAGGAAGCATTCAGGTACCAAGGCTTCGATCCGGATCAGTAGGCCTCCAGATAGCTTGGGGAGGACCCCCACAGTATCATTGCATTGCATATTTAATTCCATCAAATTTTATTTTATTTTAGCATGTTTACATTTCAGAACATTGCATCGAAAAAACTAAAAAAAAATCCAAAAATAAAATAAGTAGCTCTTCTTTGTGCCTTAATGCTTATATTTATGAGCTATAAAAAATGTTTAGTCTTAGTCCCTTGTTGAAATGATGAATAGTTGCTCTGCCTTATGCTTTGCCCGTGCCTAGTTTATAATTCAAGTTCTCTAAAGTTTGGGTTTAGTGGCTAATTCTAAAACTCATCTTGAAAAAACCGATTCATGTGGGTTGCATATGCTCTATCTAGTCTAAGTTGTTGCCAAATATGATATGGTACAAATGGATTTGCTATGACTTCGTCCAAAAAGAGAAACTTGACATCCCAGAATCTATGCTTTAAAAAAGAGAAATGTTTTTGGGGTATGCTAAAAAAAAAAAAATGAGATGAAAAATGGACAAGTGTCCGGAGGGCTTGTAGAGCCCACGCCTCTAAAAAAAAAAAAAAAAAAAGAAAGAAAAAGAAAAGAGAGGAAATAAAAGACAAAGTCTAGGGCGAAAGCGAGCCCACCTCTCCAAAAAAAATATAATATAGCAATAAAGCCCATGCTTTCTAAAAAAAAATAAATATTATCTAAATAAAATCCCTGGATAAAAAAAGTTGATCAAAAGGATGAATGATAAGCACCTCTCGTTATAACCGTTCTATGTGGCAACCGCCCAAGGCTTTGAGAAAAAGCCGAAAGCCCCGCTACGATGAAAGGTAATAAAGGGTGGGGAAAAAGATGTGCCATTTTATTCAAACTCGGTAGAAAATCTTATTATAACCCCGGCACTTGTAAAACGTAATCGGCATAGTAGCAACTCCTCGATCAACAACCAAGTACTTATCTCTTTTTTGCTCGAGGACGCCAAGAAAGGGTAAGCTTGGGGAGTTTGTTGACGGTAACCAACGACATATTTTTTTCCCCACAACTTACTACCATAAAGGGGAGTAAAATTAAACCTTTTTATACTCATATACATTTATCACTAATAAATTCCACTTGTAGTGTCTTGTATTTTATTTTGTAGATTTATAATAAAAGCAAGTGGAAAATCGACCAAAGTACGCCTTCCGAGAAAGCGCATTATTGCAAAATCAAGCCCAAGAGCAAATCGACCCAAAACATCAAATCCGGGCCGAGCAAAGCCCGCCCACAACTTTTCGAGGCGAAAAGACGACACCCCCACCGAGACCGGGCGGTAGGAAGCCCGGGGGTGCGCTACGCACCACCACTGTGCGGCACCACCCTCCCCGAGGCGGTTTCGGCCCACCTCGGGGGCGGTTCGTGCACCTTCCAAACGGGTTTCCCGCCCTTAGTTGGTCGGTTTGCACATACAAGGAAGGTTTACCAGGTCGGTTTTGGTGTAAATTAGCACTTAGGCCCCTCCTCCAAGTGTATAAGTAGGCCCGCTCTCTCCCTCTCTCAACACACACCACTTGGAGTCCAAAGAAACCAAGAATCTCTCTCTCTCTACCACCTCTACCTCTCTCTCTTCTTCTACTTCTTTTTTTTCTTCTTCTTTCTTTCTTCTTCTTCTTTCTTCTTTATTCTTTCTTAGTTAACACTTGGAGTAGAAGAGCTACAAGGAGGGCTTGTCTCTTAGAAGAAAGTGCTTTGGTAATACATCTACTCTATGGAGCATTCTTCTATTTACAAGTCTTATATCTATGTTCTTGGCCTAACTTATGAACTAGAGTATAGTTTTGTTCATGTTCTTGTGTTGGTATATGAACTAGCATATAGTTTACATATCATAATCTTGACATGTTCATCACATTTCTTCATCGATCATCATATGCCTAACTTGATTAGAGGTGGGATATCGGTTTGTTGTTCCTTCGGGTTTGCTCTTGTTCTAGTCCGTCCCATTCGACGAAAGTGGGGATCCCGGGGGACAAGAGTAGTGCTCTAATATGCGGGCATGGTGCTCGGGTATTACGACACCTGCGGATATGAGTGCATGCCACGGTTGAGGGGTAGGCGGCTTGGTTGTGACAAGCCTTGACCGGGCCCCTTGAAATCCCCCCGTTACTTTGTCTTTGTAGGAGTTCGTAAATGCTTCCTATCGGGCCGTATGGTATCCGTGGAGTCTCCCCGTTATCCTAGACCTAACCACGACTAAATCAATTTGCATATGATCCTAACTATTCATTTGTATGGCCAAGACTAGATACATTAGAATTACTCCTTTAGGTTATTCATTTATTCATTTATTCTTTATCTATTTTCTTTATCCTTTTTCTTTGGTGGATTCTTAAGTGTGTGTCACACTATCCATATACCGTATTGCTTACCCCCCCGTTATGAACATTTTGGTCTAAGCAAACACATGTTCCTCTATTCGCATGCCATGCTAATTTATTAATCACATGCCTTCCTTTGGGAAAATATAAATAACGATACCACAATGCTTCCGGGTGAAATGCTACAATGATAGATCCGCGGCGCTTGTGGATGAATATCTAAGATGGCAAGATCTATCCCGTTGACAATCTCATTTTGGATCACCAACATGGTGGTTTACTTGGGAATGTCGGCGGTGCATTTCTGGCGCTTTTATTGGGGATGGGTTTTATACCTATTTCCTTTGATTGCGTTAAGAAATGCCAACACCGATGCCAAAGGGGGAGAAAATTAGAAGAAGTGAGGGGGGTCAAACTTTTTCGGCGCCCTAGATGTTCGAGGATGTTCGAGGATGTTGCGGCGAATTGATCTTTAGTGTTTAGATCCTTTGAGAGTAGCTTGTTAGGTGTGAGTTCGAGAGAAACTCTATTTTTATGTTATAATGCCACCTATGACTTGTTATTTCTCGGATTTGGTCTTTGGTTGTTTAAACCCTGTGTTAGATAATCTCTTTGCAAGTTTAATTCCTTTTATCATGTCATATATCTTTGTGGATATGTTTACGCTTTTTGTTTATGTCTTGATAGGCGCTGGCAATCTTGCCGTTCTCTGGCGCTGCAATTGCCACGCACATCGCTCTTGACATTTTCAACCCTTTGTGCTCGGGATCGGTTATATTTGTCATACGCATCACGGATATGTTTTTATGACACCTTTCTAAGCACCCCACAGCAACCATGGATGTAGGGGGAGGCCTTGCACACTTTCTAAATGTGTGACCCGACTTTCATGTCAAAATTGAGAATTCAGATCTCACTCACACATTTAGGGGGAGGCCTCACTACACCTAAATATGTGAAATTGACGTTTTTATGCCAATAATGAGAATTCAAAACTCACTCACATATTTAGGGGGGAGGTTCCTACATCCTTGGTCTTCGAAATCTAAGTTTGACTTTACATCTTATGTAAGCTCTAATTTGGTTGTCATCAATCACCAAAAAGGGGGAGATTGTAAGTGCAATCAAGCTCTAAGTGGGTTTTGGCGTTGATGACCACCGAATTAGGGGACTAATGAGATTTACTGAAGGTGACATGCAGGGAATAAAATATGGAGTTGATGTACAGTCCAATGGCACCCAATAAGCTAGATGGTGGTGTTTCCGGATCAAGGCCTTTAAATTATTTCGTATTTTGAATATTGAGTTTAGGAAATGCCGTACTATCAAGAGGGATCCTAGGATTCTCGTGTACTGTGGACCAAGTGCTCTAAACATCAAATCGGACACAAAACACAACTCCAAGCGATCGACCCGACTCTTCATCAAAAGAATCTCATCTTTTCACAGCGTGCACAAAGCCGGCCCGCACATGGCGCAAAGGCGATCCTCGTGCCACGCTTGTGCGATGCCGGCGTGTTAGTCGGGCGGTGCCACACTTAAATCCTACCGTTAGGTCCGTGGGGTATAAATACCTATTCTACCCCTCCCACAACGGTCACACGGCTCACTCCTTCTTCTTCCTCGTGACCCGAGCGGCCCGGCTCTCACCTTTTTGCTCTCTCCCTCACCTCCATTGAAGTTTCTTGAGCTCCCCACTCAATCTCTCACTTCCCACCCGGGGGATTCTTGAGGGAAAAGGCAAAACTTTGATTGGACTGGATCTACTACTTCCCCCCCACTCAAAAGAGCATTTGGTTCCGCGTTTGGCGAACCCTAGGGTTCTTTACTCTTGGAGCTTGCTCCTAGACTAAGGCCGCCCTTGAGCTTGCCCTCTTCGTGTGGCAGCCTTGGGAGGTTTGTAACCTCACACAAACAACAATACATTACCCCACATCTCTAGGGTTAACTCCCTAGACTTGTGCATGAGGGAAAAAAAGCAAAGCCCGGTGGGCAAGCTAAGCCTTGTGTGGCAACCTCAACAACGTGGATGTAACCCGGCACGTGTGGCGACGGTGAACCACGGGTCAAATCCTTGTGTCACTCGTGTTCTTTACTTTCTTGCATATTTTGTCTTGTGAGATAGGGCTTCGACCCGATCTACCTTGTTGCGGGTTTACGTCATATTTGGCTAGTTGTGCGTGAAGTATTTGGTTGCGGGAACAAGAGGGAAACGTTGAACACCAAACTCTAGCTCGTGGGATTTACTTTGGTGGTGTTACGCTTTGATCCACACGCGGCGGTGCCATGCAAACACGCTGCGGCGTTGCCGCGCCTTCTACCCGAGACAAGTCATTTCTGCCTCTACGCCTGCATGCATCCGCTTCACGCGGGCAAGAAGAAAACGTGACTTTCTGCGGCGGCCGCCTCTCTCTTGACAAAGGTGCGTTTAAGTTTTAACAGTCGATTTTGGGGGTCGGCCTATTCACCCCCCCCCCCCCCTCTAGGCTTCCATCGGATCCTACATCTCCCTCTCTCCCTCACGCACACCCGGATGGCACATCCTCTCTCCCTCTTCTAAAAATAGCAACAATAATATCTCAACCTTCCTCTCTTCCTCATGCACAAGCGGATGGACATCATCTCCCTAGTCGCCATTCTATCCTAGTGCAGCCGCCACCTTCCCATTCTCCCATGCGAAAATTGCAAAGAAATTGTTCATCCCTTAATTCCATTTACAAGCCCCTCTTCATTCTCCTTCACCTCTCCCTAATTGCAAGAGTAATCACCCATGCATATTTACCTCTCCCTGCAGAGCAGATGCCTCTCCTCCTGTCCTCTTCATTCCCTCATGCAAGCACCAGAGAATAGCACGCCATCTTCTCCCCTTCCTTCTCCATGGGAGCTCCCTTCTCTTCATCTTCCTCCCTCTCTTTCCCCACCAGCAAAAAACAGAGATCTCACCATGCGAAGAATCGGTTTTTGAAACGACAATCCAAATCCCGATCATTGGAGCATTTGGTTGGAGAAAGACATCGTCTCTGCCTCTTCGAACAATGATGGTGAGGTCGCCCCTCTCAATCTCATCTCTTATCCTTCAGTTCAAGTCTCTCTCATCCACCTCTTGATTTGCTACACATCGCAAATCATCCCCGAGGAGAATGACAGCAGCCTTTGCCACTGCATGTTTCACCTCGTTGGAGGAATCTTTCACACCGTCTTTGTGGTAAGGAGATTATCCTTTTATGTTCTTAATCCCGAGAGAACTGATCTTCAATGCTTCACCAACTCCTCTTTGTTGTGATGATGTCCGGCACTTCAACGATACATGGAGGCCGCCTTGGTGTGCATGACCGACATCTCCCCGAACTTTCAAGACTACTCCACCACCATTGTCGCGTCACCACCGCCACTTCATGCACAGACACATGGTGAGGTCGACCATCCTCGTTACCTCTCGATCTTGCTTCTCAAGAACCTCTCATGTATCTCCTTGATCTCTTGTGTGGTCTGGATCATCACCGAAATGGAAATTGGCACCGCTTCCGTTGATTCTGGTGCGCACTGCCGTCACCCCGGCCGCCGTCGATTACGCCGCCACTAAATTCATCCCCAGCCGTGCCAAATCACAATGTGAGGACCTCCATCATGATCTCCAACTTGTTTACATTTGTTTTGCTGTAGAAAATGTTCTATAATCTACGCATGGTCGAATTCCACAAAGTTTCCTCACAGTCATGTCCCTGTCCCTTGCAGACGGACAGGCGTTGTTCTTGTTTTTGGCATTCATGTTCCTCTAGTGCCCCTGTCATCGAGCCAATTTATCATGATGTAGCTCCTGTAGTTGCACATGTCTCTGCAAAACGGTTTTGCCAAACAATCCAAGAGCAAAGAGATATCGTCGCTTTGTGCTTTTGCTGTCCCTCCGCTCACAAATAGCCGCCGCCGGTTGCCAAGCTGCGTCCTAGCAATCCACACCTCCATTTTGTAATTACTTTGATGCACATGTGTATTATATACCTGCACACACCTCGGAGAAATATCATGTCCATAGGATCCAAGATCAAAGAGATATCGCCCATTTCGTGATCGTTGTCCCTGCTGCCCCGCAGCAGAGTTCCTGCCGGTTGGCATGCATGTCCCTCGCAATCCACTACTCCGCTTTGTCAATACCTTTGATCCACACATGTATTATATGTTTGTACATACCTCTATAAAGTTCCATGGATATAGAGTCTAATCCGAAAGAGTTATGGTATTTTCTTGTGCTCACTATCCCTGTTGTCCTGCAGCCACGGTGCAGCCAGTTGGCGTGTGCGTTCCCGACAATCTGTTACTCCATTCACCAAACCCTTTTACCACATTGTGTATACCATCCTTGCACATGCCTCTGTAAAATATCATGGCCATAAAATGTGATATGCTAGAGATATCCTCATTTATGTGTTCACTGCTCGCTGCCTTGGCTGTTGTACCACTCGCATTATGCGTTGCCCGTTCTCCGCTGATCCGATGCTCAAATCACCAAGCCCTTGAATGTACATGTTCACTATATACCTGCACATGATTCCACAAATTGATTTGTATATGCAATAAACAATGGTTGAGATATCGAGGTCATAGTAATCATTATCCCCGTTGTCCAAACAAAGAAATGGCTACCCCGTTTTTCCAATTGTGTTTCCCGGCTAACTGCTGATCAAAATATCATGTTCCATACATGTACCTATCTTCCAAGTTAGCCTCAGATCCATCATGTTTTTCTCCATTCCTATCATTCACTTTGAATCCTCCTTGCCTCTACCTTCGATCTTGCATATCTTTTTAAAGTGTATCTCCTGCTTTAGTTGTTTTTTGCGCTCAAATGAACGTAGCTACTGACCCCCACGTGTTTTGAATCTTTATGTCTTGTTCTATATATATTGATTGATGTATTGCTTCTAGGTTTATCTATGATGGTTGTGATGATTGTTGCGATCGTTAGAAGAGGCTATACAAGGATGATCCGGAAGGGAAGTTGGACAAGTTTGAGCAAAGATTTGAGGCAAGTGTAACATGAGTCCCCTTGTTTACCCAATAATCATTTAATCACTTTCATATGCATGTGTCTAATATGATGCTAAGGACTTCACCTAGTACTTGATATCCTCAGATTCCTTGTTACCTTTGGGTTATGCATATGGGTAGTTCTTCTTAGCCTTTGCAATCACCAAAGATAATGTTAATCTTGATTAATGATATATGGAATCAATGTTAAAAGGATGCTTTTTAGCAACATGGATATCGGGGGCTAGAGCATTGGGCCTTTATGGGTGCTCTAGTCCGCCTCCATAAGGACCAATCTTAAAGCGGCAACCCCAGACTTACAAGACAACCATGAGTGCTACATGGCACTGCTTTGGTCAAGTATGAGGACCTTTTCTAGCTTGTTAGTGGTTACCGAAAAAGGCGCCAAAAGGGGTGTGCCTTGGGGTGTATAGCGGCGCCCCAACTTGGTGTGTACGCATCGCGACTACATGTGCCTCTCGAGGGTTGCACCCATACACACTTGGCACGGAAACCTAGCGGCCACTAACTTGTTAGACAAACCTTTGAAAGACTTCATAGTGAACCCTGCCGACCTTCCTTGGTAGCGGGTCAAGAGGCTGATCACCTTGGGCAAAAGGGTAAATCACGCCTCATGGTGAAACTGTACACCTCTATGCAGAGTTTGATCAAACTGATATATCAGCCGTGCTCACGGCCACGAGCGCCCCGGATCCTTTTCGAGATAGATGGTTCTATGGATGGTTTGGGATGATGATTAATCTTGATGATAATAATTATACTTCTCACCTTGGGAGCTTAAGCATAACTTATTTACTCAGGGTTTAAATTAATAAAATATGACCAACTAAAAATGCTTACCGCAGCTTGAGCTAAGTCTAGCCTTTTGAGCCTTGCATCCCTCATGTTATACTTGCTTTGAAAGCATGGTGAGTCGACGCTTGTTGTATCACCAATGAAAATCCCTGGACGGGTACCGGATGGTGGATCAAGAGATGAGTTTCCCAAAGGAGTCCATGAGTACTAGGCGAGTACTTCCCCCCTTAACCGCCCCTCGTGGAGTATGGAGACCAAGAGTAGATATAGAATAGTTTCAGCTATGCTTTGTAATAGTTGTAAGTCTTGTTGTAACTATATTCAATATATAATAAAAGCATTGTTCTTGATATTCTCCATATTTGTCTCTATATATGTCGTGTGGACTTCCCGGGCACACATATAGTTAGCGCTTGGTATTCTTTGGAAAACCGGGTGTGACAGCTTTTTGAATCACTTTCTTCAAGATGAGGGCCATGTGTTCACCGGGCGGCCATAGGCAAGGCGGGAACGCCTTTGAAGTTGATCAGTAGTCTGCGTGTCTCCAATCCACGTGACTTACAACATATTGTGCCTGCTCTTGATGTTAACGAGTACAAGAATCGGCGGGGCAGTGTCTCCCCTCGGGCCGGATACTCTAGGCGTCGGCGGTTCTACTGATTCCTCGTCGAAGAAGAAGAAGCGTAAGAAGCGTAAGAAGGGGCGACTTCATCGATCACCACCGATGGGGGAGACTTTTTAGTTGTCGGCGAAATCGCATTAACTACGCCAACATAGATGCCTTCCCGTCCCTTTGAGATTACTAATCGGGTTTGGATCAAGCATGGTTATGACTTCCTTCACATGCTAATGTACCATAAATCGTAAAGTAATCTGTCTTTGTAAAAAGAACAATTGGCTTTGGTAATGTATTGTATAGAATTTTTTGTCTTCATACATATCCAATGTCCGGTAGGTGAGATAGTTACCGACACATACCACTACCGGTCGTTTGTACTCATACAAACTTTAGGATCGAACAGGGCATACGTTTTCAATCGTCTCGTACCCATACGAGCCCGTGAATAACCGTATATATACGTACACCTGTTGCTATAAATCGCCTCTAGCAAACCTGCGACTATAATGGACATGATAGTTACATGCGCGTGTACCGCTAAGCGCCTCAGTATATTGACACGCGTCTACAAATATTTCCGAACGCATGCATACACTGTTGAATTCGACGCGTCTCGTATTATCACGCGCCTCAGTAAAACAGTCTTGCATCACGTATACACTGGTGACACAAATCGCCTCTAAATACCCGCTAATTTTTGCATTTTTAAAATAGAGTCTAAATGATTTAATTATGTATTCTTGTGATCATGAAATATAGGAAAATAATATTTTAATCTAAAATAAAATTAATCTAAGGCTAGAAACATGTTTGTTGCATTCATGCCTTTGTATTTATTTATATTGAGTGATAAATGAATTTATCTTAATTTAGAAATGAATTAATTTAGCTTTGAATATAAAATAAAGAAAGTAAATAAGAATTTACTTGGAAAACAAACTCAACACCAATTAAAACTGTTAGAAATATCCCCAAATTAATTAGTAAATTTATTTGAACTTAGGTTTTAAGCTTGATTTTGACTTGAATTTGCAAAACAATAGAGAAAGGATAAATGAAAAAGAAAAGAAAAAGGGAAAACCCTTCAGGCCTCCTATTTCCTTCCCGCGGCCCAGCAACAGCCCGAGCCCAAGGAGCAGCAGCAGGCCTCTCTCCAGCGACCGTCAGGTGGGCCCCCTTCATCAGGGTCGTCCCCAACCTCCGGTCGGGCTCTTCTCCACCGAAGCCGGCGCCCCGTTCGACACACACATCCCGAGGACCGAGCCCCTCCTGTGGCCCTGATGCCTGCGCGCGGACCGGACCAAGCCTCTGCCCCCGCATGAGCCGCATCACCATTGCCCATTCCTCACCACCGGTCAAGAACCATCCGCCATGGGCGGCATGGCCGCGAGCTTTGACCCGGCTTCTTCTCCCCGCCTCTGCCCCTATTTGACACCCCTCGGCATCGCACAGGAACGCAGACACCACCTCGCCTCTGCCCTCCCATTCCCCTGCTCTCCGTCAGCCGCACCCACAGCCGCTCCGCCATGGACAACGCTGCCGGGAGCTCGTCGATCTCCCCGTCGGCGAGTCTCTGCAGACGAAACCACCTCCCCTGGGATCGCAGGATCGTGGCGAGGCTTCGATTCCACTTTCTGGCGCAATCCCTCGAACTGCAGCACCAACCCGAGCTTGCCGGAGTCCGGCATCGCCGTCGCCGCCATCTCCGACGTTCCCCGCGACTGAGCCGTCTCCTCCTTCGATTTTCCTCGCGGTGAGAATCCCTCTGCCTTCTTGTTCTTTCTACGCACTTGGTTCGTCTCACCGTGGCCTGAGGCGCCCCGCAACCCCGACTTCGCCGCGCCGGCAAGCCCGCCGCCGCCACGTGTGGCAATCCGCCACCTCTGTTCCGCGACCGCCGATCCCGTCGCCCTAGCCGAGTTCGGAAGATCGAACCATGCATCCCTGCCCTGCTCCCGATCTACGCAGACCACCGGAGCGCCATTCCGGTGAACTTCGGCGAGCGCGCCGCCGATGGCAATGGCAGCGCCGCCGAGAAGACCGTCGCCCGGCGACTTATCCTCCCCAAGCTGCCCCAGCCGTCCGATCGATGATGGATGGCCCAGATTAGACTGGGCGTACCGGTCAACCTTTGGTCAACCATAACCCAGTCAACATCGACGTGGCAGCCACGTGTCCGCCACGTCCGCGCCACGCCACCACCACGTTAGCATAGACCAAGTCAACACGATCAATCCAGCCACGTCATCGTACTTTTATGATCTAGCCCCTGCACTTTTACTTAACCGATTAACTATTCACTGAGTCTTGGATTTCTTACGAGCTAGCCCCTGTAGTCTAGGGTTAATTGAGAAACTGCCCAAACCTGGTTTTAATTCGAAATTAAATAAGTTCAGTCTATTTACAGATCTGCCACTGCATTCAAATGTCTATAACTTCCACGCTTTTAACTCCAAATTGATCCGTTCAACTTGTGTTAGATTCATAATTAAATTCTCTACAAGATAATATCACTTTCCAGTAGGTTTGGAACATTTAATTTTCGTAGTTGGAATTAATTAATTAACTAATTATCCGCCTATAGAAATCTTGTAAAATCCATAACTTATCCGTTTTAACTCCGATTTCCATGATCTTTACGCCCTTGAGATCGTAGCGGCGCATAGATCAGCTTTATAAACCTTTCACCTTGTTTTATCACTGTTGGTGTATTGTTTTTAGTTTATTCTATATTCTTGCTTGTATGCGTGGTGTTTTGCTACTGAGTAGATGGAGAGTCGATCATTGGCGTTGAAGACCGTGGTTGAGGATCGACAAGTGTGTAGAAGCAGAGTGTGGTGTTGGCATTTGTTAAGTGCTAAAAGAATATGAAGGATTCTGCAAGCATACTGAAACACCTACCATTGTAGCTTTTCCCTAGGATGAGTATTCTAGAGTATCGTATCCACAGGGAAGCTTTGGCTAGAGAATCTAATAAGTCACAATCATGCATCTACTAACTTAGCAAACCACTAGACTAAAGTGAGGGGGTAAATGTTAAAGGTTAAGTAAATATCTAAGCATAAAATAATAAACTACCTAAGAATAACTAAACTAATCAAGAGGTCAAA
This sequence comes from Hyparrhenia diplandra, assembly GCA_015847255.1. Lineage (NCBI taxonomy): Eukaryota > Viridiplantae > Streptophyta > Magnoliopsida > Poales > Poaceae > Hyparrhenia > Hyparrhenia diplandra. Next base: position 115,744 of record JADLZK010010640.1, on the reverse strand, counting down.
GGGAGAGATTAAGGTTCCTATGCACTTTTTATTACTTAGGTTCTATGATAGCAATCATACCATAACACTTCGGGACACCAAAGCACTAGCCACCTAAAAAGGGATGAGAAGGGGGCTAGGAAGGTTTGGCAAGGTCCTACAATCACCAACCCGAACGTGGTGGAATACATCGCCATCGTGGTTGCCACCACACCAGGGCTACCACAAACAATCCGTGGGGTTGGGTGCAATCTCGGGTAACCTCTAGTCTAGACACCATGTCTACACTATCAATTACTACTCTAATTATGTCTATAACTAGAGCACTCAATGCGAGCGAAGATCCCATGCAATGATATAACAACTATACTTAACCATATATGAAAAGCATAAAGTAATAGAGAAGATAAATATATAAATCACAAGTCATCCAAAGATAAGATATGAAACATACCAAACTCTGTAGACATCTCCGTAACCAAAGTATAGTTCAACTCTCCTTTACTCTTGATTAGATCTAAGTTAGATCTAATCTACTTCTAATTATATGTCTAATCTAATTCTAATTACATAGCTAATCTTCTTCTAATCTACTTCTAATTCACTAATCCCAAAGAGAGGTTATCCTTACATTGGGACACCTCTACAACTGAAGGACTAATGATTAGAATGAGAATAGAATGAATTAAGGTTTCACCCTGGGGTCAGGGGTCTTCTTATATAGGCCTTGGCGATGAACGATAGCCCTTGGATCAAACCGACCTTGGCAACGGTGTAGATACAACCTCAAAGTCGGTTAAAACCCACCTACGAAGATGGACCTGTTTGGCTCGTGCCCGGCGGCCGCCCAAATGAGATCAAGCTGCCGCCAGGGTCTTGTGGCCCAATCGAGCCATGTTTCTCCCCGTGTCTTCTCGGTACCTTCTAGAGTGTTTTAGTTCACATTTTGGGTTGAGTTACTTCACGGTCAAGGCTTGTCATTGTATGAGATGTATATTCGGAACTTTCTCCATTCTTCTCCGCATTTATCCGTTAAGTCCCCTGAAAATATATAAATCACCAAAGCTCGTGGAATTATGTTAGTTAAACCCCTAGAATTATGTTGATATTCATTTTATACCCTTATTTCATGTTTAGTTGACTATTAATATTATGGTATAACAGGTGTCAACAAGTTCCCCAAGCTTACCCTTTGCTAGTCCCTAGCAAAGCCAAACTTAGCAATGGATCGAGTTGCTACAACGCTTTCACACCTTTAAAGTACACATGCTTTCAAACAAAATTTCTCTCCAAATAGAGATAAACTTTTCAAAACTTCAACTTACCCATATTACCTTTTACCTTTTTGGGGCTTATATCTTTTTCTTTAATCTTGGGTAATTGAAAGATAGAACAATCAAGTCGAACACTATATCTCAAACTCTTTTGTTCAACCTGTCCCTTCCGGAGTTTTTGCCGATTTACAAATAAAACTCAAAGTTCCTCAAGATGACTCTCTCTAATCTCTCATTTGTGGTATTTGTGGATCCTCCCTAAGGCAATAAGGTAGTGTTGCCTTTCTCTCATAGTATGTAGTATTTTTGGCTTAAGGCAATAGCACACTATGCCTTCTTCTCTCTCCCCTATATCTAAGGCTTATATATATCCGAGCTCATAGGTAGGAGAAAATAATTTATTTACTTACTAAGCATATATTGTAAATTCAATCAATGGATCCAAAGTTACAAGTCACACCGATCAAGTGGTGCATGTGTATGGTGGATAGAATATAAATGCTAGAGAATGTAGTAAAGTATGTAGTGAAGTGAAAAAAATAGATGAGGGAAATCTTACTTTTGCTCCTTTTTAGGAATCTTCTCTTTTTGAATTTGGAAACTTTATAGAGAACCAGGGTTGTATCTTTTTTTTTTTTTTTTTAGAGGTGGGCTCTGCGGCCCTAGACTTTTGTCTTTTATTTCCTCTCTTTTAAAGATGCTCACCCTCGGACACTTGTCCATTTTTCATCTTTTATTTTTAGAGATGTGGGCTCTACTCTTTTTGAACACTTGTTCATTTTTCATCTCTTTTTTAGGGAGGTAGGATCTACTGCCCTCGTAGGACTTTTGTCCATTTTTCATCTCCTTTTTTTTAGAATAAAAATACAACCCAAATCTCTTTTTGCAATAACTTTTGAGAGGTATAAATAATGGAGCTTTGTAAGATATTGGCTAGCAATGAATGAGTGGATAGGTATATATATATATATATATATATATATATATATATATATATATATATATATATATATATATATATATATATATATATAGGGTGTACTTTCTATACACCCGGTGCAATTACACCCATATTCAAAAACCACATTGTGTATGTGTTCATACTTGTTTATTGGTTTGAGTATGTTTAGATACTCATATTAAGATACTCTAGATCTTATTGGGCTTAAAAATTTTTGATGAAACCCATATTTTTTAATATATTACATAAAATGTCATTACTACTGTATATAAAAAAGTATATCCATATACTCAAATTATGAATGCATACTTAGCGTATATACCACCATAGATGGTCTAGTATGATCATATACTTCATCCACACACTTCGCTCGGGTCATATATACCATAAATTTTGAGATATACACATGGGTGTAACTACACCTAGGGTGTAGAAAAAATTTACCCTATATATATATATATATATATATATATATAGTAGGTGTATATGTGGTGGATGCGTATTTCGAGGATGGAAATAACATATGTGTATAGAGTGGAATGGAATGAAATGAAATGAGTGGAGTGTACATGATCAAGATGACAAGTTTCTAAGGGTCGACAAAAGATTGAACAAACTCAATGCAAAGCAAGCAACCTATATATATTTTTTTCAAAAAAGGTTTTCCTAATCTAGGGAGCATGTATATATGGCTTATGGTAGGAGGTTCAACACTCTTGTCACACGGGAACTTATCATGTGCACTTTAATTTTCAAAAGATAAATCTCCGTAAATCTAGTATCACTAGGAGTAAGATAAATAGCGTCGGACTCTCATATATCATATCCGTCAATTATCTAGACTTGAGCAAGCATTTGCTACCCACGAGTTTTTAGGTTCACAAAGAAATCTCAATTCAAAGCGGTTGCATTAAAAGCTCGAGAGAAATTAAGCTTGAAAGGTAGGTACTTGAAAGGAATTACGGCGAAGCAACTATTCATCATCTCCAAGGCTAGAGATTATCTTCGAGTTTATTTTATTATCACACTCTAATAAAGACTCTTAATAAAGACTAGATGCAGGACTCTTTTTATTTTTTTTTTCTTAGTTATGCATCTTTTTATTTCTTTCTAATAAAACAAACAAAACTAGCTAAAATTAAATAAGGTAAAGGGATACTTATCTCGGATACATGGGGTTGCACTCCCCAAGCCGGATATTGACATAGTCTTCAATATTCTTGATGGTTGGAAGTAGAGGTAGATAGTGATGGTGGTTGATTGATCTTCTTTAATGCCGGACACAATATGTGTACCATGTCTCTCTTCCTTGGGATCCTGCTGAACTCAAATAGACAACAAAACTAGTGGAACTTGATTAAAGCGCTAGGGGTTAGCCACGTTGCGCTTTGTCCGTTCGAAATCTCTCGGCGAGATTAAATATTTTTGGAATTTTCTATGCAAATAAAGATGACGATGCATGCATATTTATTTTATTTTTATGCCACCACAAGAAATATCCTTGTGTGTTGTTACACACCACAAAATTACTCACATGGGGCTTAGAGTTTTTATGTCTATGCAACAAATAAATATTTATTTTTCTTTTCTAATGCGTAGCTTGTGCTATAATGTAAATATGCTAAAGGAAAATAATTATGCAATGCAATAAAGTAAATATGGATAACTACCGATCTTACCTTTTTCGAGGATTCGGTGTTTTAAGTCCCGCGGAACGAGACTTCTTACCTTGTTATTTCTTTGAGTGTATTATCTCGATCTTGACTCCGTGCTCCTGAGATGATGAAGGACGGCATCATCCATGTTCTTTGCCTTATGAGTTGGAATGAAATATAGGCAAAGATCTTGTTTAGTGTGCATGCTTGTAAGACATTCACTTGTTGAATTTTGGAGAGACCGATAGGCTTCTCCACCTTTTTTTGCTCAAAGTATGTCCTCGCTTGCAAAGTCATGGTAGAGATCAAGTGCATGGGCTCACAGGTGGTGGGACAACACCAATGTAACCAAAAAACTTCATTCATTCTTCTCTAACCATAGGCACATCAAACAAGATAGAAAGATTTATTATACACTTTTTTCTTAAACCTAACTTAGGTGACAAGATCGTAAGATTGAGCATGATTATTTGTGATTAAAACATTCGACGATCAAAACATACTCGTTGATTCTTGGAAGGTTTTTCTTATCTAAACACCAAAGGCATGATTATGAATATGTTCTTCCAAAACAAGGCAAAACAATATTCTAACTTACAAGATTAGGACTAAGAGTTCAAGAGAATGGTGGTAGGAACACTTAAAGAAACAAAACATGTTGAGCTAATGAAGTTGGATCATGCAAGGTTGTTACTCTAACATGTTTTATTCTTTATTTATGAACAAGACATACTTTAGATAAAGCTTAAGTAATGACAACTTACCTTAAGATGTTACCTTATTATTGGAGTATAACAGAAACACCTTGTGGTGGTTCTTTTCTTCTATGGCCTCTTGTGTATCTTGTTCCACATTTGTCTCCTTTATTGCATCGCCCTTTCTTTCTTGTTCTTTAAATTGCACTTGGACCTTTTTGCTCCTCTCATGAATTTATTCCTGCAATATTAGTTGACAACATATATACCCGAAGGAATACAAGTAATTGTAAACAAGGGTAGAATTATCATGGAGCTTAAGGTTTCTTTTTATGCCGTAAGAAGTTTTGATTGGATATTTTATATGCTCACCATTACTTTCTCTCTAGTTGAAATTTTATGATATCTTAAGTTTGATTTTGATGTAAGACATTTGTAACCATTCAAACTTAGATAGACAAAGTAATAGTGAGTAGAGGGATTGCAAAACCAAAGATGTCGAAAGTGACGTGAGCTTGAGTAGAGGAAGAGTATTGTCGATGATCTTTAGAGGAATCGACCTTCCTCCCCATGCTTGAGCCTTCCTCGTCACTTTCGACACTTTAAGTGTGAATGTTGAGCCATCCCTCATCATGTGTTGCAATCACCATGTCCTTAGACGTTGTTCATCCTTTGTTCCTTAGACGTTGTTCATCCTTTGTTCCTCGCAAGTTTAGTGACCAAGAATACCCAAGGGAACTTGTCCTAGGAACATGTTTCTTTTAGCATGAGCCTTCATGTGCTCGATATATATTTATTTATTTTCTTTAGAACATAAGACAAAAGTTGTATACAAAAATGTGATTTATATTCACTTACCTGCCTTTTGATGTTCTTATGACCCTGTTGCTTTTGTCCATCCTCTTCTCGTTGAGTGATTACTTGTCATGTTGTATGGTACTCTTCTTCATTGAATAGACATAGCATAAACTCTTTTTCTCAAAAAATATTAGTGGACACATACCCGAGGGAGAATAAAATATGGTTGAAACAGGGGTTGTTGTCCAAGGTTTATATGATTTCATCTATGCTAATGAAAAGGTGGTTCTTTGATTACTCTTAGCAATGCATTTTATTTATCATGTCTTATAACAAATTTTATTTATGGTCGCACTCTAGCATGTGGATCAAGGCAAAGGTAACTTGTAACAAAAGAGAGCGTGAATGATTTGATACTTACAATTCTTCCATTAATGATGAATGAGCCGTGTCTTTTGCACAAGGTTGGAGTTCATCATATGCCTTGCTTCATCTCTCGACCGAGTTCATCTCTTGACTTACCCGAATTAGGATTTGAGAGTTTTCTCGCATGGGTTAGTCCAACAAAATATCTAATGTCTATACAAGCAATTCTTAGTTCAATAACCAAACTAGACTCCATGTCTAATTTAATTAAGGAAGGCATTTTAACCTAAGCACCACGCTTAATTTAAAAACCTTTAGAAGTATGTATACCGTGTACTTCCAAACCAAAGCATACTATAGCGGCACAAAGATAGCATCAAAACACTATAGAGATTTAATCAAAAAAGAGAGAGCATGATCATGGTGAGGATTTTTTTAGATGCAAACATGGATGGATGCAAGGAACTAAACATGCAATAGATCTACTAAGTAAAAACATAAACTAAGTGGAGTGAATGCATGAGTTGATCAAGTAGACATGCAATGCAATGTAAGAAATTAAATGTTAAGTACTCAATCAATTTATAGTCCATGAGCAAGACTTTCTCACCTTTTAATCATACTTACCATGATGTGCGCACTTCTATGTACGTCGCTTGAGATGTGTGCATTGAATTCTTATGACGGCGACTTCTTCTTCAATCTACACATGGTTAGATTAATATGTATATATATATTCAAATGCATACCTTGAGATAGCAGGGGGTTCCAATGGTGATGAATCTTGAATGATCGGCACCCTGGGTTCTTCAATCTTTCTTCTTTTTCTTTTCTTGTGAATCTTGTCGGGAAGGTCGCAACGACATCTTTTGTCCCGTCTATTCCACAACTCAACAGAACAAGGGTAATCCTACTAAAGCTAGTGATATACTAAATTAGCGCATCATGATCTTTATTAGAATCTTTAGGCCAATTGCTTCCCTCGCAAGAACGGCGCCAAAAAGCTTGTTGGCATTAGTTAAGTGCTAAAAGAATATGAAGGATTCGCAGCGCCTGACGTAACACCTACCATTGTAGCTTTTCCCTAGGATGAGTATTCTAGAGTATCGTATCCACAGGGAAGCTTTGGCTAGAGAATCTAATAAGTCACAATCATGCATCTACTAACTTAGCAAACCACTAGACTAAAAGTGAGGGGGTAAATGTTAAAGGTTAAGTAAATATCTAAGCATAAAATAATAAACTACCTAAGAATAACTAAACTAATCAAGAGGTCAAAGGGAGAGATTAAGGTTCCTATGCACTTTTTATTACTTAGGTTCTATGATAGCAATCATACCATAACACTTCTCGGACACCAAAGCACTAGCCACGGAAAAGGGATGAGAAGGGGGCTAGGAAGGTTTGGCAAGGTCCTACAATCACCAACCCTGTGGTGGAATACATCGCCCATCGTGGTCGCCACCACCGGGCTACCACAAACAATCCCAGTGGGGTTGGGTGCAATCTCAGTAACCTCTAGTCTAGACACCATGTCTACACTATCAATTACTACTCTAATTATGTCTATAACTAGAGCACTGATGCAAGCGAAGATCCCATGCAATGATATAACAACTATACTTAACCATATATGAAAAGCATAAAGTAATAGAGAAGATAAATATATAAATCACAAGTCATCCAAAGATAAGATATGAAACATACCAAACTCAGAGACATCTCGAAACCAAAGTATAGTTCAACTCTCCTTTACTCTTGATTAGATCTAAGTTAGATCTAATCTACTTCTAATTATATGTCTAATCTAATTCTAATTACATAGCTAATCTTCTTCTAATCTACTTCTAATTCACTAATCCCAGAGAGAGGTTATCCTTACATTGGGACACCTCTACAACTGAAGGACTAATGATTAGAATGAGAATAGAATGAATTAGGGTTTCACCCTGGGGTCAGGGGGTCTTCTTATATAGGCCTTGGCGATGAACGATAGCCCTTGGATCAAACCGACCTTGGCAACGGTGTAGATACAACCTCAAAGTCGGTTACAAACCGACCTACGAAGATGGACCTGTTTGGCTCAGTAGCCTTTGGCGGCCGCCCAAATGAGATCCGGCGGCCGCCCGGTCTTGTGGCCCAATCGAGCCATGTTTCTCCCGGTGTCTTCGGTACCTTCTAGAGTGTTTTAGTTCACATTTTGGGTTGAGTTACTTCACGGTCAAGGCTTGTCATTGTATGAGATGTATATTCGGAACTTTCTCCATTCTTCTCTGCATTTATCTCTGTTAAGTCCCTCGAAATATATAAATCACCAAAGCTCGTGGAATTATGTTAGTTAAACCCCTAGAATTATGTTGATATTCATTTTATACCCTTATTTTATGTTTAGTTGACTATTGATAAGAGTGCTTATTATAAATCAATTCTTGCAATTTTTTTAAGAATTGATTTTTGCATTTTTAGGTGTCAAAATAAAGAAAACCCATTCTAGTGGATCCGTGTGGTAAGGAAAAATGGGTAATCTATTCCTTAACAAAAAAAATTTGGAGATTATGTAATGCTTACTCTCAAGGGCTCGGCGGGAAGAGGATTGTACCATGAGAGAAGCTACGTAGGGTCAACCCGCTTCAAATATGGAACATGGATTACGGCAATGCAACGGAGTTGGGTCCTCATATCGATCCGAATGAATCAGTCTTTCTACAGAGGTCAATCTTTGCCTATTAGGCAAGAGGATAGCAAATATTATGCTATAACAGGTGTCAACATGTGGGAAGTTGGAGCAAAAAGTAAAACAATGCTTTAAGCTTAAATATAACTAAACAAACACTCATACACGCGCATAGAATATGTGTGCCTAGGAAGTCCACACATACGGCCTGAGAATATAAAAATATCAGAAAACAATGCTTTAAGCGTAAATATAACTAAACAAACACTCAGTTTTTATCAGAGTAACGCGAAACGTTGCTAAACTTCTTGAGCTCTATTCTCTTCAGGGACAGTTGACTGGGGGCTCCGTATGCCAAGAACTACTATCTTCATCCATTCTTCATGTGACTCTTGCCAATAGACTGAGGTGGGGAAATTGCAAGAGTGAGTGCATGTCGAACTCAGCAAATATAGCAAGGCAAGAACTACCCATAGATCATGATCAGTGTAACTTAAATAATGTAAAGCATAAAACGATAAACCATAAACATGTTAGCAACATTAGTCATCATCTTTAGTGCAAAGGTCCAAGGCCGCTCGTGTCCTTGAGCAAGACCCGATATATCGGTTTAATAAACTCTACGTGAGTGTACACTTTCACACGTGAGTCGTGGTTGCCCTTTCACCCAAGGTAGCTAGTCTCTTAACCCACTTCCAAGGTAGGTCGGCAGGGTTCACTATGAAGCCTTTCAACAGGTTTGTCTAACAAGCTGGGGCGCTAAGTCGTCAGATAACCGCAGCCTATACACATATATATATGGACAGGGGGCTATACTATACCCAATTCGGCACTTCCTCCAAGCTCGCTAGAAAAGGGCCCGGGTACTGAGCTAAAACCAAAGCCATGTGGCCCTCACAACACATCTTTATGTAAATCCCGGATGTTCTGCTTGCGAGACAATTTCTTATGTTGATAAAGTCATGTTTTATGTTCCATGTCATAAACATTAAATAGGCCACATGATCATGATCTATATGGGTTGTTCTTGCCTTACTATATTTGCTAAGTTCGACATGGACTCACCCTTGTAATTTCCCCCACCTCAGTCGGTTGGCAGAAGTCACATGGAGAATGGATGAAGATACTAGTTCTTGGCATACGGAGCCCCCAGACAACTGTCCCTGAAGATAATGGAGCCTGAGAAGTTTAGCAACCGTTCTGCGTTGCTCTGATAAAATGTGAGTGCTTGTTTAGTTATATTTACGCTTTAAAGCATTGTTTTCTGATATTTATCTGTTCTATGTTATATGTGTGGACTTCCTGGGCACACATATGATGAGTCAGGTCTTCTTTGGAAAACGAGGCGTGACAGTCTCTAACAAGACGCGCAATCGTATCCCATCTGCGAGTTACAAACACGTGCACCCGCCACGCGATACGTTTACCCGGCCAATGTGCGCAATAGTTTCAAGCGGTATAGGCGGTGTCGACTAAACACGCGTCAGTAAATGGCCGCGGCGTCGGTAATGGTTTGATATGCGAGAGACGCCGCTAGTAAAACTTCGTGCGAATCTAAATGCGTGACTTTAATACACGTGACCGTTCTGATGTTGATGCTCACTAACTCATATTTTTATGCATCAACAATTCATGGAAAAGGACTAAAATATAATTAGATAACCTTATTAGGGGTTTATACTAATGATTTCCATGAGTTTTGGTAAAGTTGTGATTTGCGGGACTTAACGGAAAAACAAAGAAATGACGTGTCACACCAGATCGACGTAACGCAAGCGCAATCCAACTCAAAACAAGTCTAGAAGGTTCCGGATTACTCCGCGTGAACCAAACTTGACACCGAAGAAAACATCATCTAGAAGACTCTAGAAGCTACGACACGACGGGGGACCCGGAGGGAACCCCTGCAGGCCGATCGCCCAATAATGGGGCGATCGGCCTCCCTAGCGACCACGCAAGCCACGTCTCCGGAACCTTCCTCCACCGCCTCTAAGGCGCAATCTAAAACCGGTTGTTTGATGTCGGGTTTGATCCGGGGCGTCGGTAGAAGCACGAGATGAATCGAAGATTAGTACCACATTACTGCGAAGCTGAAGAGACATAAGAAGACTCATATATATAGACCCTAGACCCCCTGTCTCAATCAATCGATCACGAAGCCTCAAGTCATCATCAAGAAGGAGATCAAGAAGAAGCCAAGACAGGGAGTAGAAGAGGAGACACCAAGAGATAGGATAGCTAATTCATAGCTCTAATCTAGAGCCTAGTTTAGATAGAAAGTCGAGTTTAGAGAAGAGAGCATGCCTCTCGGTTACGGATCTCGTAAGTTACACTATGGATCAATATTATTATTGTTCTCATACACCTTTGTGCTATTTCATTACTATGCATGCAATTAGTCTACTTATACTTTATTCTAGTCATAGCATATTTGATATGATCATTATTCATGATAATTCAAAGCACTTATTCAGTAGAGCTCTAGTATATTACACGTGTGTGCTAGGTAGTAGAGAGTATGTAAGCATGGTGCTTAGATATAATTTACTTGCGGATTCACCTTATATGCCGGGTCGTGTGGTAGATCGTAGTGGTGGCACACTATTGAGTCCTTTGCAATCCATCCCCGTATATAAGACTAGTCGATAATGGTTCTTGGGATTATCTTGTTTCGTTCTGATTTTCTTAAGTAATCTTCGAGGTGCACATTCTTATTTATGGTTTTGATATATATATGATCTTATGCTATGCTGTCTAAACATTTTGTAGATTCTTTGTATGCTACCTAAGAACTGTCCCTTTGTCATAAATCCAATCCTAATCTTACTAGGAATTAATCTTATGCTATGCTCACCACGTGCACCTCTACCCTGTCTCATATACCTTATTATTATTATTATTATCATTGGCTCACCTTGTTTAAGTATATGCTAAATACTACAAAATCTCATTAGTCTTCTATCACTATCTTTAATCAAATGAATTGTTTGTCATGTCTTCCTTGTGGATTCGATATTTAAAACCCTCCCCGTGAAATGCTCATCGGACATCCGTGCGCTTGCGGATCTATAATTATTTCTCTGTAAGCATAACAAATACCAACAAGCATTTAAAAGCCGTTGTTGGGGAAGATTTTGATAGCTATTCTTTTGATTATTGATAGATGAATACTAAGTGTGGATTTTGCTACTTAGCATCCCCGCTAAAACAGTTTACCCGTTTATTGTCTTTTTCTATCTTATTAGCGGGGGTATTAACGGGTTTGATTGTGATTCACTACACATTGATCATCTGAATCAAGTCAACCCAAAAAGCTACACCAAATCCTGAAGCCATACACGAAAAGACGTTGCGAGAGTTCTACGCTCCAAACATCAAGAACATTCATGACTTTGGACCTACACTTCCAATCAATCATGAGTTTGAGCTCAAGGCAAGCCTCATCAACATGGTGCAAGCTAACCCGTTTGAAGGAAAGACACATGAAGATGCAAGCACTCATCTCCCGGACTTTCATGGAGATAGGCGCCACCATCAACATCAAGGACATTCCCAAGGACACGATCCTGCTCCGCTTATTCCCTTTCTCCTTATTGGGAAGAGCGAGGCAATGGTTCTACTCCAATGAACAAAAGATAAACACATGGGAGAAATGTTCTACCTCATTCCTAGCAAAGTTTTTTCCCCACGAGGCAAAACCAATGCCTTACGTGGAAAAATTACCAACTTTCGGCAGCCCGAGAAGGGAGAATCTATTCCGGAGGCATGGGAACGTTTGCAAGAATACATATCGGATTGCCCTCACCATGGAATGGAGGAATGGATGCTCTTACAAGGATTCTACCATGGACTAAATCGAAAACCAAGAGAGCATCTAGGCACGCCACCGGCCGGAGGATCATTCTTATCACTCACACGGAAAAGCCGACATACTTATGTGCAAAATATCGTAAAATCAAAATTTGGACCCGAAGAACACCCAATCTTGTCATCAAAGTGAAGAAGTACAAGAAGAACAAGAAGAATCAAGGCGATATCAAGCGGGGATGGACGTGCTACTAAATTGGCTTGAGGAGTGAGCCAACTACAAGAAGGATCGACAAGCTTTACAAGACTCCATGAACGCTTCAAAGAAGTTCAAGCTTGGTGGTCCACAAGTCAGCACCAACCCAAAGAGAAGACCCGCAACTACGACCGACTTACGCAGGTAAGTATTCAGGTAATAACTTTAATTCGGGTAATAAATTCAAGCAACCTTCTTTACGAGAATTAATTGAAGAGCAAGTTAAAATTAATGATGGTTTCTCTAAGAAGTTAGTTGCTAATGATAAAATTCTAGAAGATATAAATGCTAAAATGGATAACTTTTTCTGCTATGATAAAAGAACAAGTTGCTTTTAATATCAAACTAGAATCAAAATTATCAAAATTGTCCGCCGCTATGCCTATTGCCACTAATCATGAGCGGTACATAACATCCGAACGAGAGGTGGTAAGCAAACCACCGATCCACCGTATCCGACGGGCGCGATAAGACCTTCGGCTAGGAAACCTACGGCACTTCAGCCCCCTGCACCACCCGTAGTACCGGCCAACATTCCGAGAAGATAAGGATGACGGCGTAGAAGAAGTTGTGCGCCAAGAACCCACAGGACAAGACTTTCACGACACCAACTTCCTACCATATCCAAGAAGAATCAGAAGACCTCAAATTGATGATCAATTCGGCAAATTCGTAGAGGTAATCCAAAAGCTTTATGTCAATATACCTCTACTGGATGCCATGCAGGTCCCAACATACGCCAAGTACATAAGAGATATCCCGAACAAGAAGAGACCGTTGCCAACCACGAGAGATCATCAAGTTAACGAGAAGAGTGTAGTGCGGCAATCCTAAACACATTACCCATCAAGAAAAAGGATCCGGGATGCCCCACTATAGAGTGCTCAATCGGAGATCAATATTTCAACAATGCACTCGTGATCTTGGAGCAAGTGTCGGTGTGATGCCCAAGGTTGTCTTCGACAAACTCAAGCACCCTACCTTGGTTCCAACATCAATGTGTCTACAACTAGCGAGATCAATCGGTTCGTTACCGTCGGGAATCGCCGAAATGTTCCAGTGAGGATCCGGGAGTTCTTTGTGCCGAGTTGATTTCGTTGTACTTTGGACATGCACCCGACTCGGGGGTCTCACTAATTCTCGGACGACCATTCCTAAGCACCGCCAACGCTCACATCAACGTCGGCCATTGGAGAAATCACATTTGAGATCAATGGAAAGGAAGAGAAGTTCGCCTTCAAACCCGGACGAGAACTTCGCCACCAATGTGAACATGATCGATCAAAAGAAGACGATGCCGGGACGAGCCATCCTCTCCAATGGAGGATGCACCAGAGGACTAGAAGATTGGAAGGTCCCCGCTTCGAGGACCTTAACTACGGACCCTCGCCGTCGGGTAACTCGGTAAAAATTTAAAAATCCAAAAATATTTTTTTTTCGCATTTATTTTACGCAAATTAAATTCCTGCACTTTTACATTCACCGTAAAAAAAAAAAAAAATTACGCCCCATGATTAATAATTTTTGCGGAGTAAAACCTCAGTATAATTACTTTTCTGTGGTGGCATAAAAATAATTTTTACTTCTTCTTTGCTTTATTTATTCATTTTATTCAGAAAATACAAAAAAAAAATACATCCTTACAAGTGGGACCCACATGTCATAGGGACAAAACATCAAATCACCACTTTCTTTATTCCCTTTTCTCCTCCTCCATCCATTTTCCACCAAAGAAAGACTCCACTTGACCAAACAAATACTATTCTAGCGTGGAATTTCAGCAAAGTTTAGATGGTAGAGAAGGCACCGAGTGGGACCCACTTGGGGACGATCGCCCCACTATCGAAAAGATCGGCCTCCTCCTCCTTGCACTATAAAAGGGCAGCCACACCCTTGCCATTCTCATCCCAAACAACCCAGATTTCTGGTTTTCAAGGAGAAGTAGAGCTCGAGCAGAAATAGGAGAAGGAGAGAAATAGAGGAGAAAAGAATAGAAAAAAGGAAGAATCTTCGGAGATAATCCTCCTTTCCAGCCAAAAACCCTCTAGCCAATCTTCTTCACCTAAATACCAACCATGCTTGGAAGGATTCTCAGATCCCGCTCCCGGGCTAGTTCCGGGCAAGCAATGAGCACTCGACACCACGGCACACCATCGCCGACCGCTTCTCCATCACCAATGGCCTCACCTAGCCAAGGTAAAACTCTAACCTTGGACGTACACCTTCATTTACGAGTAGGAGAGGAGAGAAGTCGGTATGAAAAATTGAAAAATAGAGATTTTGTATTGACTCCTATGCTAGATAACGAATTTATGGACCATATAGGGATTTTACCGGAGTTTACTTTTATTTTTTTTTTTATTAGGTTTGGTCATCTTTTTACGACGACACTTCCGAAGGGGTGCCGACTTCTTACTCTAGAGTTTACGTGCACTTTAAATTACACTCGAGGATGGGAACGGGGTAACCTTCCGATTATTCCGTCAACCATACACCATGACACCGGAAACAAGCGAGCACCGCATTAGGCTTCGCATCAAAAAGCTGCCCAATAGACGTAACCTCTATCTTGAGTGACTTTAACGGGGGAGATTTTCCGGCAAGAAATCTCTCGAAAGGGCATGTTTCACCGCCACGCACTAATGACATCCACCTCCCAACTTTGAGATTTCTCGCATAAATGGATGGCCCTTACCATCTTCCCACGAAAAAGACAACATCACCGTAAGAACATCGTAGGCCGGCACTTATGTATGCCGCCGTTACAAGAACACCCGCCTCGCCTGGATTAAACCGTTAGTAGAACACCGGCTATCGCTTCCCAACTTAGTTGGGGACATAAAAGCTGCACTTCTCTAATCACACGAATAGCCCGCGATCTCGGCACGCTGGGTGATGACACCACCATCACTTACATAACCACTCCACGGAGATCATAGGGTACGATTACTTCGGCAAGGCATTTGGGTAAGAAAGGATCAAGAGCAATACTACTACCTTCATAATAATGACGCAATCCCGCTTCCTAACCCGGGATTGGGCATATATGCTTTGTGCACTCTTTCTTGATAAATACGCAGTACACAGCCCATCCATCGTCGGCCGTCGGCGTCAAACGAGCTTCAACATCCCATTACAGGGAGCCGACCAAACCCGGGAGGGTGCAGCATACCAGCGTCACGAGGGCTTCGTGCCCACACTATCCACGCCGCGCCTACCCGGGAGGACCGCTACCCACACATGAAATGCCGGAAGGTAGTAATGCAAAGATTTATGCCGCCCGCCACTCTTTTGCGGGATATGAGTACCGTGATCCAAAGAATATTCCGCCCGAGGTGTGCACAACAACATGCGCACCTTAATCAACACTCGTAACACCCACTCCGACCTCCTTTACAATCAACAAGAGTGGATGCAACGAAGGGGAAACACAAATGGGCGACATCCAAGACACGGTGGAGACTAATCTTGAGCAACCGGAAAGGCTCTTCGACTATCTCGAGGCATGGGTAAGTACAATAAGCGACTTGGGGGAGTGGTCCCGTTAAAAACCACAGCCGGAGGAAACCCCCGTTCAACACCAACCAACCAACCGTCGGACCCTTGGGGAAGGAGTGCCCCGAGGTAAGTATCTATCTATCTATCTATTTATTATTAATTATTTTCGGCTATATTTATATTTAGGTTTGTTTAGCTAGCTAGTATAAATAAAGTTTAGTTTTTGATATATATATATATATATATATAGGTGTGCCGAATAAAAAAATGAGAACAATAAAAAAAAAAAAAAAAGTGATGAATTATGCTACAAGAACATGATAGATGTTGCTCCTCTGTGATAATTGCCTATTTTACCATCTTTACTTCTCCCGAACATGGATATAATTGTTTAGATTCTAAAACATGCTTTGAGCTTGAGTTACGTGGGAGTATGATCTTAGATTTCAAGTCTAGGCAATTGACCGATATGATATGATAAAAGTTGAGCTACTATCTATCTTGTTCATACGTGGCACTTAAATTACGGAGTATTAATCTTTGAAAATTCTAAAAATGATGAGTCTCCCCGTATGACATAAGCCCGATAAAATAAAATAAATGCCTTGTTGAAAATATGCTAAAAATTGCTTCATTATATATCTCTCTATGTTTTCAAAGAGACTTGGGCATGACAAGTAAAAATAAAAAGAAAAAATATATATATATATATATATATGAGAGAAAAGTGAGACAAGAAAGAGGGAGAGAAATGAACAAGTGTTCTACTAGGCGAGAAGGGCCTACCTCCCTAATAAAAGAGATGAAAAATGGACAAGTGTTCGAGGGCTGCAGTAGAGCCCACATCTCGAAAAGAAAAAAAAAAAAAAGGAGAGAGAAGAATGTGACAAAAGTCAATACGAGCGAGAAGAGCTCACCTCTCCAAACAAGTTGTCTTGTAACCCAAGGTTCTTTTAAATTTATTGCCATAAAGAGAGATATATTCAGAAACAAAAGAGGCAAAAAAAAAGGCTAAGAAATTAAATGTTTGCTCTTACCGTGTTCATCATACGGGGAACACTCGTGCTTTCACCTTGAAAAATCTTACGTAAAACTCCGAGTTATAGTGAAACCACGAACTTGAGACATGGTGTTTGACTTAATTGTTCTATCTTTCAATAGTCCAAGACTCATGTATGATGAAAACCCCATGCTCTCAAGTAGATATAAGCAAGTTTATGATTCTGAATTTTTCATCCTACCTTGGTTGAGAATTGATTTGGTAACACACGAGAGTCTTGCTAGGGACTAGCAAGAGGTAAGCTTTGGGGAGTTTGTTGATGCTCACTAACTCATATTTTTATGCATCAACAATTCATGGAAAAGGACTAAAATATAATTAGATAACCTTATTAGGGGTTTATACTAATGATTTCCATGAGTTTTGGTAAAGTTGTGATTTGCGGGGACTTAAATGTAAAAAAAGCCAAAATGACGTGTCACACGACCGACGTAACATAACGCAATCCAACTCCAAAACAAGTCTAGAAGGCTCCGGATTACTCCGACATGAACCAAACTTGACACCGAAGAAAACATCATCTAGAAGACTCCGGAAGCTACGACACACGGCGGGACCCGCAGGGGAACCCCCTCCGGCCGATCGGCAATAATGGGGCGATCGGCCTCCCCTTGCGACCCGCGCAAGCCCCTCGTCTCCCGGAACCTTCCTCCACCGCCTCTAAGACGCAATCTAAACGGTTGTTTGATGTCGGTTTGATCCGAGGGCGTCGGTAGAAGCACGAGATGAATCGAAGATTAGTACCACATTGCCCACGAAGGCGAAGAGACATAAGAAGACCCATATATATAGACCCCTAGACCCCCCCTGTCTCAATCAATCCGACCAAGCCTCAAGTCATCATCAAGAAGGAGATCAAGAAGAAGCCAAGACAGGGAGTAGAAGAGGAGACACCAAGAGATAGGATAGCTAATTCATAGCTCTAATCTAGAGCCTAGTTTAGATAGAAAGTCGAGTTTAGAGAAGAGAGAGCATGCGCCTCCGGTTCTCGATCTGTAAGTTACACTATGGATCAATATTATTATTGTTCTCATACACCTTTGTGCTATTTCATTACTATGCATGCAATTAGTCTACTTATACTTTATTCTAGTCATAGCATATTTGATATGATCATTATTCATGATAATTCAAAGCACTTATTCAGAGCTCCTAGTATATTACACGTGTGTGCTAGGTAGTAGAGAGTATGTAAGCATGGTGCTTAGATATAATTTACTTCTTGATTCACCTTATATGCCTGGTGGGTCGTGTGGTAGATCGTAGTGGTGACAAAGACTATTGAGTCCTTTGCAATCCATCCCCCGTATATAAGACTAGTCGATAATGGTTCTTGGGATTATCTTGTTTTAGTTCCCCGATTTTCTTAAGTAATCTTCGGGGTGCACATTCTTATTTATGGTTTTGATATATATATGATCTTATGCTATGCCCCGTCTAAACATTTTGTAGATTCTTTGTATGCTACCTAAGAACTGTCCCTTTGTCATAAATCCAATCCTAATCTTACTAGGAATTAATCTTATGCTATGCTCACCACGTGCACCTCTACATCTCTCATATACCTTATTATTATTATTATTATCATTGGCTCACCTTGTTTAAGTATATGCTAAATACTACAAAATCTCATTAGTCTTCTATCACTATCTTTAAATCAAATGAATTGTTTGTCATGTCTTCCTTGTGGATTCGATATTTAAAACCCTCCCCGGGTGAAATGCTCACTGGACATCCGTGCGCTTGCGGATCTATAATTATTTCTCTGTAAGCATAACAAATACCAACCACGGACCCTTCGCACATTCCAAGCGTCTGTGAAGGCACGCGTGTCTATAACACTCGCAACTGTATAGACGGGTAGCACAAAAAGAGTGTCTGTATACAAACACGCGTTTGAATTAGGGCTCGCATCCACAGATGGTCGGCCTCGAGAATGCGTCTGTGCCTAAACGCATGTCTGAGATATGGTGAATGTTGCAGACACTTGGTTTGAAAAGGCGTCTGTTACAGCCGCGCGTCTGTATCCAGAGAACTAAAACACGTCTGAATGAAAAATGCAGACACATCGGGGTGGATCTGGCGTCTATAATTACCCCTTATTTCGCACGCATTTTGTCCGTGTGGGGGCCGGCCGACACCTATTACCGGCCTTCGCCCGGCCAGCGTCGGTAGTAACTGAAAGATGGATGCACGTTATAAGCGGCGTCTCTCGGGCGCACCGGCGATTATGTGCCTTTTTTACATAGTGTTGTCTAAAAGCTTTTGAAACTTTGCAAAAGGCTCTTATTTCTGCACCAATCATCCAACCCCCTGATTGGTCTTTGCCTTTTGAAATTATGTGTGATGCCAGTGATTATGTTGTGGGGGCAGTGTTAGGGTAGACTAAGGACAAGAAGCATCATGCCATTGCATATCTAGTAAAATTTGACTGGACCACAACTTAATTATGCTACTACTTGTTTATGCTATAGATAAGTTCATATCTTACTTGGTAGGAGCTAAAGTGATTGTTTACACAGATCATGCTGCTTTGAAATATTTGCTCACCAAGAGAGATGCTAAACCTCATTAGATAAGATGGATTTACTCCAAGAGTTTGATTTAGAAATTAAAGATAAGAAAGGAGTAGAAAATTCTATTGCTAATCATTTATCAAGAATGCATTTTGAAAAACCACATGAGTTACCCAATAATGACTCACTCAAGGATGATATGTTCTATTGGATAACCCATACCGATCCCTGGTATGCAAATCTTGTTAATTTTATGGTTGCAAGATATGTAGCACCAGGTGTAGATAAGAAGAAGCTTATGTATGAGAGTCGTCACCACCTATGGGATGAGCCATACCTCTTTAGAGTTTGCTCGACAGTTACTCGGGGAGATGTGTGCCAAATGAAGGACTTGAATCATTGAAAGATGTCACTCATCACCATACGGAGGACATTATGGGGCATTCGAAACACATGCAAAGATTTGGTAAGCGGGATTTTCTCGCCAACCATGTATCAAGACACAAAAAGATTTCATCCGAAGATGTGGAGCTTGTCAAAGGCATGGGAATATCAATGCAAGAGACGCTATGCCTCTAACAACCAATCTCCGATATAGAGCTCTTTGATGTCCGGGGAATTGATTACATGGGACCATTTCCAAAATCCAGAAATTATGAACATATCTTAGTAGCAGTTGACTACGTTTCAAAATGGGTTGAAGCCTTGCCGTACAAATCTGCAGATGGCAGGAGTTCAATAAGGATGTTTGAAGAGACTATATTCCCAAGATTTGGAGTACCTCGAATGGTAATTAGTGATGGAGGAAGCCACTTCATTGACGAAAAATTCGACGCTATTTAGCAAAACATGGAGTTCGTCACAATATTGCCACGACTTACCACCCTCAAACAAGTGGGCAAGCGGAGACTTGAATAAACAAATCAAGAACATCTTACGTAAAAAATAGTAGAAGAAATGGGAACTAAGTGGAAGGATAGACTTCCGAAAGCACTATGGGCATACAGGACAGCCCTACAAGACACCAATTGGAATGACTCCATATCAACTTGTCTACGGCAAAACTTCACTTGCCCGTGGAGCTAGAATTTAAAGCTCACTGGGCAATCAAGAGATGGAGTATGGATCTTGAAGCCGCAGGAGTAAAGAGAAAGATGCAATTATCAGAGTTGGATGAATGGAGAGAAAAAGCCTATCATAATGCCAAGATCTACAAGGAAAGAACCAAGAAGTGGCATGATAAGAAAATTAAGATAAAGACTTTCACTCCGTGAGATCGTATTACTTTTTTAATTCTAGGGTTAAATTGTTCGGGCATGGAAAGCTTCGGAGCAAATGGGAAGGACCTTTCAAGATGGTGAATTCATCATCTCATGGAGCAATCACTCTACAAGACTCCAAAGGTAAGTTATTCAAGGTAAATGTCCAACGTCTTAAAATTTTCTATGAGCCTGATAAGCCCTTGAGGAATTAAATGTAATGGGGTTTATGATTTATCCTAACAATGGGACATAATTTACGTAGGATTTGTTTTATGGGCCAAAAGTATAAGCATTACAATTAGAATAGGGGTATTAGACCGTGGGAAAAGGGACGATACAGTGTGCACTAAAGCACTGGCGACCGCCAGGATTAGGCCTGGCGACCGCTGGCCCAGTGACTCCCCTCGTTTCCATTTTTATTCCACGAACACTCTAGAACTTGCCCATTGTAATGATGAACATTCTGGAGCCATTCACGTAGGAAAGTATTGCGAATCCTTACCTCCTATCCAAGACATTCTGCCTATATAAATGAGCCCCATGATCATTCGATCTTATCTCATCCACTTTTCAAAAGACCGACGACCAGCACCACTAATTTTAGACATGGAGAACACCGACACCCGTATGGTTGTCTATGACCCAACTATGGTGGCGCCATCTTCATCCTCTGCACCACCACCAACCTCCACGGCCATAGTTCCCTACATGCCCAAGCCTCTTGCTGTCGTAAATCCACCACCAGTAGCACCCAAACCTACACGTAGTCAACTCTATGCACGGAGCTTGCTCGCTTCCCGTCATGAAGAAGTAATGAAGAGGAAGGTCCCAGTGCCAGAGGGCACTAAGCTCAGTCTTCCTAGTCCCAACGAGAAGCTTACCAATGTCCAGTGGGACAAATTCGGCAAAATTCGGAAGAATAGCTATGCTGATTCTCGCGTCACCATAGATGGTGTGCGCGCTATGCCAGATCAAGTCGGGTTCATTCAGCCCGGGGAGGCCGCAAAAGCTTATGGTGAAGCCGAAGGATGACGATGGCTGAACTTTGTGCCGAATATGTCCACATGAAAAATTTTCTTAGCACCGAGCATGAAAACTGGAGTTTCACCACTAGATGCGTCAGCGCTGTAAAGAAAGAAAATGCGGCACTAGTTAAGAGAGTTGGCGTTCTTGAGCGTATTCTCAATAAGGTTTGTGAGAAGATGTAGGAAGCTCGGGATATAAGCGCACTCATCTTTGTGTCGAGTCAATTTGCTTAGCATCGAGTTAGTTTTTCGAGTCAATTTTGCTTATCTTCGAGTCGGCTTGTTTGAGTCAATTTGTTTAGCTTGGTTTGAGAATAAATAAAGAGTGCTCTTCCCTTTTTAATAAATGTTGATCCATTGTCTCGCTTATTACTTTTATATTTATATATATATATGTTTTCTTGTCTCCACCATGTCTTTGAATAAAGGATAATAAAAGATAGTGTGGGGAGACAGAATGAACGTCAAGAACAACGCCCCGAACCAAGCGAGCAAAAACAAAATACACGAACAAGGATTCAACACAACGGCTCGACTCGTTGAGCCACGCAGCTCCTCGCAACCTCCGGAGATAATCACGGCGACCGCCGGGCCATCACCTCCTCTTGTTCCCAAATTGCCCCACGACCCTCGGTTTGTTTTCTCTCAACTTTGCTTTCATTCATATTTTGGCCTCTGTTTTTGTCGGGTTTAACCTTTTGTTAATATGCTTATATTCCAATATAATAATAAAAAAGAATGATGTTTGATATGCTTTGTTCAAAGTTAAACTCACATAATACTTTTTCATGGTTGAACCAATTCATTGTTGGGAGCATAATTTGTTAGAGAACCCAAGTTATTTAAGTTGTTGTGGAATACTTAGATAGAAGATTGGTGAGAACTTGATTCTTGATATCATTTACGCTAGAGAATTTATTTGAAAAATTTTAAATTGATAGCTTTGTACCTCTTCTTTTTGTGGTAATTGTTATATCCTACTCAAGGCCATACATGCTACGAGCATTGAAAAACCAGTTATAAGCTATTTGCTTTGTGTTGAGCTTTGTCAAGTTACGTGACCGAGTTGAGAGACTTGTCATGCTCTAAAGATCAAGATCACATACACCCACATATATATATCTTTGCTCTTATTTTGAAAGTAAGCACAACATGCTTTTATCCATCAAAAATTTTTGTCTCTATTTTGGAGATACAACCAAAAATATTTATAGGAATATTTATATATGCTCTAGTTTTGATCTCTCTAAATTCAATGTCTCGTTGTAACTATAAAGCAAGGCATGGGCTATGCAAAAATAGTATATAAAAAAAAAAAGAGAGAAAAATAAAGAAGAAAGAAAGAAAAAGATGAAAAATGGACAAGTGTCCGAGGGTGAGTAGAACCCACATCTTTAAAAAAGAGAGGAAATAAAATACACAAGTCTAGGGCTTAGTAGAGCCCGCCTCTCTAAAAAAAAGAAAAAAAAAAGAATAAAAATAGCCCATGACCTTTCTTGCAAAAATACTTTATTAAAGAGAGAAGTTTACAAGAGCATAGTAGAATTAGGCTAGCTACCATATTATCCACACACATGCACATCTTGATCTAAGAGAATGTCTCTCCTCGGATCCGACTATGACGTTGCAAATACATGCAAGTTACGTATGCTACATCCTTGATGAACCCGAAACTTGAGATAAAGCTTTATTAGAAGTAGGATGTTTCTAAGGAGATTAGTCATATGTGCTTTGTGAGGATCCAAAAAATACCACATATAAATATAATGAGTGATTTGAGAGTGCCACAAAAAAGAAGGTAAACTATGTTTTCTTTCCAAAAAATCATTGCAAAAACTCCAAATTTGAATTGATTGAAAGAAGAGAGGTACTCTATTTTGACTATTTTGTTCTTCAATTCCTCAAAGTTCTTGGTAGACACAAATCAATCCCACAAAGTATAAGTATGACCATGAGATTGTTTTATGTTTGATGTTTTGACTTACGACTTTGCTATATCCATCCTTTTCTCGAGGCGCAGTAAAAGCCTAAGTGTGGGGGAGCTTGTTGACACCTCTTAAGATATACTTTTATAACTCAACTAAACATATAATAAGGGTATAAAATGAATATAAACATAGATTAGGGGCTTTACTAACATAGTTCCACAAGTTTTGGTGGGCTTTACTAACATAGTCCCTCATGTGTGTGTGTGTCAAGTTATCTTACCTTGAGATTGATTCAAGTGTGTGTGTCAAGTTATCTTACCATTGGTTTATCCCTATTATGGATTGTGGTCTATTGCATAGTCGTGTTATCTTGTCCATGTTCATGTTAGAGACTTTTACACCATGCCTTCCCCGTGGAAATACGATACCACGAATACTTCCGGTGAAAGCTACAATGGCATTTCCGTGCGCTTGCGAAACTCTTTCTGTTTATAAAGTAAGAAACGCCAACAAGCTTTTCTCGTGCTTCTTGGGGAAGGCATTGGTTAAAGGAATGATCTACTAGAACATGTTCATGATGATATGCATGTGTAGTGACCATTGTTCATAATAGTTTTATGTAAAAAAAATCTCATGAATCAATGCAAGGCCATGTTTTCAAGTTACTATGCACCTTCGGGTATTCTTGTCACTAACCATTTCGGGTGAAGGATAAGAAGAACAAAGGGGCATGTGATGCTCGAAAACATGGGGCGACATCAACTAGAAAAATTTGATGCTCTTGGGCGGAGGAACACACTCAAAAGGAGACGCTGACCTTGCACACTTGATTTTTTTCACAAAAAGTCCAAAGGTGGGAGGGAGGAGGGTTATTGTACCAAGTTCCACGCACAAAGGGGGATCATTCAAAAAAAAAAATGAAAAAGATGATGTTAGCCTCCCCTTGCTATAAAAAAAAAAAAAAAAAAAATATATATTGTCAAAAAAAAAAAAAGAGAATAAAAAAAAAAAAAGATTGAAATAAAAAATAGAAAAAATAATATAATGTTGTCAAAAAAAAAAAATAAAAGAAAAGAAAGACGGAAAGGAGAAGCCACCTCCTTTACACCTTTGCTACCATTAAGGCCCAAGGTCCATATACACTACCTGTGTATGACCTAAGCCTTGTGGCCCACCCCTGAGATGGATCAACAGGTGACCACCGCAGAGTCTCAACGTCCTCACTATCATCTGCGGTGACCGGGTACATACACACTCGGTATGCAAAGGTAATATTTCACCAATTATTTTTACTCATACTTATCTTTATATTAAAAGAAATCATGTTTCCATTGTTTATGAAATATGGTCTGGGTTTGGGTGTGTTTACATAGGCCCATGTGATGCATCCATAGGTCTTTTTAAATCAAGCATGGTGCTTGGGTTAAAATGACCTTCTTTAATCAAACTTTGACATGGCGTTAAAGTTTGATTAATGAACCTGTGGCTGACTTCATAAACAATAGAGCTATTTTTATGAAGGAGATAAAACAAGGCTAGACTTACCTTACATATTTATCTTAGCCTTGTTTGAGTATGAAAAGTTGGTGAAGTTGTCCTCCCTTGATAATAATAAAAAAAAACCAAGCTTGCTCAATTGCTCCCTCCCCGCATAATGTTTTGAAACCGAGGAAATCACAAAGGATGGTAAGTCCACTCGTGAATCTACCATACACTAACCTTGCAGGTAAGGCCAAGAAAGCATGGGGGTACAACCCCGATCCATCGAGTTTGAGCTAGCTTGGGGGAGGACCATAACAAGGTAATATGAAACCTACACTTACATGTTTGTTCATTACCTTGCAAAAAAAAAAAGATCATCTTGTTCACCATTCAAAGTCTTCTTTCCGGTGGATGAATCTTGATTACTACTTCATACTTCCTCAATCTATGTTGGCATGTTTTTGTTTGGAAGTTTTGATCATGAAATTGATGATCATACTCTCATAGGCTTGCTAAATTAAGCATGGTGCTTAGGTTAGCTAAGTCTACCTTAATCAAATTAAACATGGAGTCGAGTTTGATTATTGAACTAAAAGTCTGCTAGTATAGATTTTGGTTGATCATATGGACTAATCCATGCAGGAATTTGTCAAATTCATAAGGGTAAGTCCTTGAGATGACAATGGAGATGAAATCTTGTTTAGTGAACCAAAAAAAAATTATAGTAACAAAAAAAAATAAACCTTTCAACCCAAGTATTCTTGTCCTGTTATTTTGATGACATCCAAAGACAAGCTTGGGGAGTCTCCTAGTGCGCTCAAGAGAGGCCACAATCCACAAATCGAACTATGGCGTGCGCCAACTAGCGGTACTCCCTACGGAAGGTAAGTCGGTAATAATTTTTATGATTCTTTTTATTTAAATTAAAATTATTTTCTTACATTTAGTTATCCTTCACCATTTTAATTTATTTTATCATTATAGTGAACTATATATATTTAAGAAAAAAACCTATATATACCATCTATATAAAACTATCTTTGAAAAAAAATGAAAGAAATACCTTAACTAATAAAATAAACTCTTGATTTTATTAATAAAAGAAATTATCTAAATAAAAAAAAAATATAACGACAAATAAAAAACTTGGGAAAATCGAAAATCGGAAGCATTATCGAAACCAATCAAGGCCCCAACGGTCTACGATCGAAGCTCGACCATTGGCATGAGCCCCGCCAAAGCCGGGGCAAAGATTGGACCTGATGTGGGTGCGAACGGACCCACGGCCCGACCGCGCCACTAAGGCAGCCGTTCGCTATTTTCCACTCGCTATCGACTCATAGCCAATGTGCTCATGCGTATCGTGGGGGCAACGCACAATCAAAACACAATGTGGTAGGGAGAGCACTCCACTCTTTTCATTTTCACTCTCTCGCTTCAAACGCTCCAATTCTTGCATTCTTCAAACTTCTCCAAATTCTAGTGCAAGAAACCTCTGCCGAATTTCGGTCACAACCCATCCACAAGCAAAGCTCATAGAGTTTCACTCATCGACATAACCCTCGCTCGAGTTTGTTCTCTTTTGTCTTGTTTTCCAACATTGGCAAGAGCCGCACAGACAATCAATCCGACTCTGAGGAGATGCCACCATACTATAGTGGACCCTCGGATAGAGCCTTCGAGAACGAAGGGTACAACCCCGATCTAGACCACGAGCTAGCTTGGGGAGAACTCCCCACAGAGGTAAGTATACATTTACCAAATTTCCCAATTCATTTATTTCCCTTTATTTAACATATAAATATATATATAAATAATAATAATAAAAATAAAAACAAAAATAAAAAAAAATATATATATAATGAAATGAAAGCTCATAAAAATAACAAAAAAAGAATAATAATAAGATTTATTCCACTCTTATATGTGAGATAGGAATGCTTATGTTCTCTCTAAAGTTGAAATGATGAATAGTTTCTCTATTTATAGTTCAGTTTGCGCCTAGTTTATAACTTTGAATTCCCCTATGTTTAGATTTGTTGGATAATTTTGCCTCACCCTAGAAACTTAAAGATTTGTGGGAATGCAAATATATGATCCTTCACTAAGTTATTGCCTCATATGATATGGTGCAAGTAGAATCTACTATGACTTTGTTCTCATGAGAAACTTATCATCCGAGAACAACTTTCAAAAAAAAACCTCAATGATCAAATGTAACACCCCAAATTTTACACACTTTTCAAAAAAATAGGCTAAATTGATTTAATTAAGAATTTTGTGAGCATTGGAATTTAGAAAATAATATTTTTTTGTGAAACTAAAATCAAATATAAGGCCTAGCTACATGATGTTGCATTCATGCTGCAGCATATTTTATTTTGTATTGCCTGGTTTTTGGTGTGTTTTTGAAAAGGAATTCGAAATCCCTTTTAAAAGGTATTTGGAAAGCTGTTCAAATAAAAAGAAAAGGGTATTTATTTTTATCATCCAGAATTCCTAGCTTTTGGCCCAGCTCGCTGTTTTTTTACTCAAACCGGGTGGCTGTTTTGGCCCGTTGGCCATTTTCCTCTTGGGCTCGAGCGCCAGGCTTTGGCCCAATCCAGTTGAAAGCTGCACCTTGCCGCAGCTCAGCGTCGATGTCCTCGAGTTGAAGCGTCGCACGAGACCGGCTTCCGTCAATCCCGCGTCGGTTTCCCCTTCTGCCGCCCCTCCTTGAAGTCCCGAGCACCCTGCCTTCTTAAGTCGAGCTGCCCACGCCGCGACGTTCTTTTCCACCTCCTCGCGTGCTCGCCCCGTTCTTGAATCGAGCAGCAACGCCGACGGAACCCTAGGCGGAGCCGTCGTCCAGCAACTCGGCGTCCCGCCGCCTTGACCTCGTCGAAAGTCCCTTGCCGAGCTCCGCGTCGTTCCCAAAGCCGCCGTCCGCCTCTGCCTTCGTTCTGGATCTCGCCGAGTGCAAGACCTCATCTGCCGAAAGCCGCCGTGGGCACCTGCCGCATCTTCGTTGTCTCGAGCTTCGTCGGGCTTCCCGTACGTGGTAGAGAACCTCTCAGCACAGTCCTTGTATCTCTCGTTCTTCCTTTCTGTCATATGCTCATCGGCACCAAACTTCGCAGGAACCTGTTGTTTTGTCCGTTCCGTCGATCGAGCCACTGTCGCCCACCTCCGTCATCTTCCTGTTCCTTCCCTAGACCAACTAAGGATCCGTAGGCCAGTATCAAGCAGACTGCTGACGAGAAACTCAATGCCAGCAATGGAATCCCTGTACCCGTGTGCTGCTGTTCGTGCCCACCCATAGCTGTGATGCACCCCCGTCCAAACGCCTGATGACATCGATCGGCCATGCAACTCAAATTCTTAGCTTGCTGATCAAATTGCTAGCTGACATCATATGATGCCATCATTTGTTTTATTGCCATTTTCCTTCACAAAAAACAAATCAGCAAATACAATAGAAAATACACGTTACCTACAATTCCTGATAGCCGGCCTTGCCCATCCAGTTTGGTCTTGCTAGCTTGCTTTCATGTCATCGTTGCTAGCTTCATGACATCATGATGACACAGATACGTTTTATGGCCGCTTTTAGAGAAAAACAATTCCACAAATACTATGGAAATACACCTGTGCATCTAATCATCTTGAGCTCCTAGTATCTAACTCACAGTTCCTCCAGCAATCAAAATTCAGATGACATTTATTTTATTTCGAAAATCCGATCCCTGTTGTTTATAGTTTTGCCATTGAAGTTCAAATGCTTATAAATTGCTCGTTTTAAATCCGTTTGGCTTCGTTCAAATTACGTTAGATTCGTAATTCGGTAATCTAGAAGCTTATGCCACTGTTCATTAAGGTTTTTAACTTTTAAATTTCGTGGTCCTCTTTAATTTATTATTTTATTCATGCAAACTTGTAAATTGCGTATCTTCTCCGTTCTAGCTCCGATTTTAGTGATCTTCGCGCCTGCGTGATCGTAGTGAGACGTAGATTCATTTTATAAACCTTTTATCTTGTTTTCTTGATGTTGGTGTACTGTTCTAATATAATTCTATTATTTGCTTCGTGCATGATTGTCTTTGGATGCGTGTTATTGCTATATCGATAAATTAGACGGTGAGCTTGGCGTGGTGATCTGGAATACGTTGCTGATCAAGAAGGATTTGTCTTGAAGCTTTGGAAGTGAAGAAGGATATTTGGAGTTTTGTACTTGAAGAAGGAGCGATATTAAGGCAAGTATAGTTTTGGAATATGTTAACTTTAAACCATGATCATATGACTTGATTAATGTTTATGCAATCAACGTTAAATGTGAATTGTCTAGCAACATGTGGACTTGTCTCAGATTAGAGTCTCCGGGAAAACAAGATACAACCGTGAGGGCCAATGGGCTCGGTTTTAGCTCAGTACCCAGGACCTTTTCTAGCTTGTTAGAGGTTACCGAAAGGCGTTAGGGTAAAATAGACCGTGGATCCCCGTGGAGGGTTGTGTCACACGGAACCGCCGCACCGTGGATCGCCGCGTGTGTCACACGGATCGACGTAAGATACCTAACGGCCCTAACTTGTTAGGCGACCCCGTGAAAGGCTTCATAGTGAACCCCGCCGACTTTCCTTGGCGGAGGGTTAAGAGGCTAGCTACCTCGGGCGAAAAGGGCAATTCACGGCTCATAGTGAAAGTGTACACCTCTCTGGAGTAAAACGGTATATCGGCCGTGCTCACGGTCATGAGCGGCCTTGGAACCTTTGCATTAAAGATGATAACCTATGTTTGTTTGATGTCCATAATTTATCGTTTATGCTCTACATTATTATGTTATAGTGATCATGGGTTATGGGTTAGATGTTGCCTTACTATTCTTGCTTGAGTTCGACATGGACCCACTCTTGCTATTTCACCCCACCTCGGGGAGAAGTTTAGGCTTGTGATCAACCAAATCGGTTTGTCCCACGGGAGTGGAGGCTTCATCCGAGGATCGGAGTGTCTCTCGTTGTTCGCGCTTTGAGGTTATATTTTTATATTAAGTTCGTTATTTATTAAGCATTATGTTTTGATATTCCCTTTAATTGTGACTATATGTGAGATTTGACTTCCTGGGCTCACATATGGTGTGTATCTGTTTTGTCCTTAAAACCGGTATTACAATTGGTATCAAAGCAATGCTTGTTCAGAGGACGCAAGCCTAGTTAGAACCGGGCGTATTAGCTTGTCTTACCTTTGCCTATTTCTTGCTTCCTTTGTGACCTTGATATTTGCAAAATCTAGATTCTATTCTTTATAAAATGTTGACTCCATCTTCCTATCCTATCTATCTAATTATACGGATCGTTGTGAGAAGACCTTAAAGAAGCAAAAAACAACAATGTCGGCATAGAAACAAGAGAAAAAAGAGTCAAGCGATTAAAAAGTAAGCTAGTAGCAGACCAATCAACAATTCAATGGAGCCTAATGTCATAAGAGGTCTAGATAAAAGAAGGTGATTTCATTTTTTTCTCGAGAAAGGCATATCAATTACTTTTGTCCACGAAGGATCAACGACCATATAGAGGTTAGGGAATAGGAGCTTATGTCCCTTATGTAATATGAAACGTTAGTACCGAAAGTTGAGTGTGGTTTGTGAACTTTAAGTGCTTAGTTGATTTGTGCTTATGATTAATGTTTGATTCAGATCTTTGTAATGAGTGTAATGATTTTGTGGTGTTTGACCACAATGTCATTTAGATTATAGGCCCTAAGGTATAAGGTTTATTAATGAAATAAATAGTTGGGGCTTTGCATATCTCCCTGTTTGTCTTAATTTATCTTTTTGGAGCATCCTATCTTCCTTGGCATATACCTCCATTCTTAATCAATCAAAATCATGAGGAAAAATTCTGGACAATAGTACACTTCTACATATCTTTCTTAGAGCGCAAGAATCGCCCTAGTAGTTGTTATAGTTTGAAGTTATGAAAATCACAAGAAGATGCAAACTATCTTTTGGTTCCCCTAATTGATTTTCTTAAGGGGGTAGACAAGTGATGGCAGTTGCAAGGAGGATGTTTCATAAGATTTAGTGTTTTGCTTGGAAATATTAGTCATTGAGAAGTCACTATCTACCACAGGTGTCTTTGCTCAAGATTGATAAATTTTTGGAATATCTACAAGTTAGTCATAATGGTCATTGGAATGTCTATGCGATGGTTAAGATATTTAAAAGGTTATGAAAACTACTCTATTCCTAGTGTCCCATTATCAATCTTATCTTAATAGGAGTAGAGCCTTGATCTCTCATGTTTGTTTCTTTCATTCTATCTTTAAGTTGCGAGTGTACCTTGAGGTTATGATTTCATCTCTTGGATTACTCCCTCGCTTACGAGCTATCATTGCTCATGCTATTGTTGTTGACTACCGGATGTCGGAAATGGAGGTGGTAATGAAGGATGGCACCTTGACACGTTCGAGGAGAATAGTGTTCCTACTAGAGAGAGATGTTATCGAATAATGAAGATGAGCATGATCACAACAACAGTTTTGAAGAGCAAGTTCCATTTGATCCAACCCGGAACCCACAACGTCGGAAGCGAAAAAGGAAAGCTCGTAAGAAGAGTGATCAAGGAAATAAAGTGCAGCAAAACTATACTAAAGGACAAATAAACAATATGGATAGCAAAAACATTCGTGGGGCTATGAAGATAGTGGGTGGTTATATACAAGTAGGCTCAAGTACAAGTGTTTGCTCTGTTTGACCCCCAGTGCATCACACTCGTTCATCTCCGCCGAGATGGTAGAAGAGAATAAGATGATGAAGTGTCCGACAAGAAGACCACTTTGCTAGTTCATTCTCCGAAGGGGTGTAATACCAAACAGATCGTATGCCCGAAAGTCGGTCTTGTCATAAACAAGAGCGAATTCACCGCAACATTCATTGTTTTAGAGTCATTGGACATCCCTCGTGGTTCTTGGTAATGGATGGTTATGTGCACACAAAGCAAAGATCCAAGGTAATCAACGCACAATGATTTTAACATCACCATCGAGAAAGAATAGAGTACCAAGGTGGTCCACTCCAATCTATGGAAGATGATAATTTGTACCCGATGTGCACACCAAGGCCGATAACGTGAACAATGGGATTTCAACTAATAACGAAGGACAAGCATCTTTGGTGGAAGTCAATGCAAAGAAATGATCGGGGCGTATGCAGCTCATCCAATCGAGATCTTAGCATATGACCAAAAGATGCTTAGAGGAAAGATGCGTAATGTGTGCAAGATTCAATGGAGTAACCAAACGGAGGAAGAAGCGAAGTGGGAAGATGAGGAGTGTATGCGGAACGAATTTCCTTTTCTCTTTGAGATGTAGGATAATAGGGCTAGCAATAAAGACGCACATGTGTCAATCAAGAATAACAATCTTTTCAGTAGAATCTTTGTTCTCAATTTGTGACCAGTAGGATAAGTTGTTGGATAAGTATGGTATGCAAGTTGTGAAGTTGGAAAGTATTATCAAGATCTTTCCCTGTTTCTCTCTTTGTGATTCGAGTCTCTTCCGAATCTCGGGACGAGATTCATCTTAAGGGGGGTAGAATTGTAACACCCCAAATTTTTACACTTTTCAAAAATAGGCTAAATTGATTTAATTAAGAATTTTGTGAGCATTGGAATTTAGAAAATAATATTTTTGTGAAACTAAAATCAAATATAAGGCCTAGCTACATGATGTTGCATTCATGCTGCAGCATATTTTATTTTGTATTGCCTGGTTTTGGTGTGTTTTGAAAAGGAATTCGAAATCCCTTTTAAAAGGTATTTGGAAAGCTGTTCAAATAAAAAGAAAAGGGTATTTATTTTTATCATCCAGAATTCCTAGCTTTTGGCCCAGCTCGCTGTTTTTTTTACTCAAACCGGGTGGCTGTTTTGGCCCGTTGGCCATTTTCCTCTTGGGCTCGAGCGCCAGGCTTTGGCCCAATCCAGTTGAAAGCTGCACCTTGCCGCAGCTCAGCGTCGATGTCCTCGAGTTGAAGCGTCGCACGAGACCGGCTTCCGTCAATCCCGCGTCGGTTTCCCCTTCTGCCGCCCCTCCTTGAAGTCCCGAGCACCCTGCCTTCTTAAGTCGAGCTGCCCACGCCGCGACGTTCTTTTCCACCTCCTCGCGTGCTCGCCCCTGTTCTTGAATCGAGCAGCAACGCCGACGGAACCCCAGGCGGAGCCGTCGTCCAGCAACTCGGCGTCCCGCCGCCTTGACCTCGTCGAAAGTCCCTTGCCGAGCTCCGCGTCGTTCCCAAAGCCGCCGTCCGCCTCTGCCTTCGTTCTGGATCTCGCCGAGTGCAAGACCTCATCTGCCGAAGCCGCCGTGGGCACCTGCCGCATCTTCGTTGTCTCGAGCTTCGTCGGGCTTCCCGTACGTGGTAGAGAACCTCTCAGCACAGTCCTTGTATCTCTCGTTCTTCCTTTCTGTCATATGCTCATCGGCACCAAACTTCGCAGGAACCTGTTGTTTTGTCCGTTCCGTCGATCGAGCCACTGTCGCCCACCTCCGTTGTGGCTGTCGTAGAGAGTGTCTCCTCCGTTTGAGACCAGCTGCCGTGCCTCACGCCAAGGAAGCAGGCGCCGCGCCGCGTGCCACCGTCGAGCACCAGGACATCCGTGTCTTTTTCAGAGCCAGCTCGAGCGCTGTTGGTGAGCTCTCGGTCACCACCTCTGTCATCTTCCTGTTCCTTCCCTAGACCAACTAAGGATCCGTAGGCCAGTATCAAGCAGACTGCTGACGAGAAACTCAATGCCAGCAATGGAATCCCTGTACCCGTGTGCTGCTGTTCGTGCCCACCCATAGCTGTGATGCACCCCTGTCCAAACGCCTGATGACATCGATCGGCCATGCAACTCAAATTCTTAGCTTGCTGATCAAATTGCTAGCTGACATCATATGATGCCATCATTTGTTTTATTGCCATTTTCCTTCACAAAAACAAATCAGCAAATACAATAGAAAATACACGTTACCTACAATTCCTGATAGCCGGCCTTGCCCATCCAGTTTGGTCTTGCTAGCTTGCTTTCATGTCATCGTTGCTAGCTTCATGACATCATGATGACACAGATACGTTTTATGGCCGCTTTCTTTAGAAAAAACAATTCCACAAATACTATGGAAATACACCTGTGCATCTAATCATCTTGAGCTCCTAGTATCTAACTCACAGTTCCTCCAGCAATCAAAATTCAGATGACATTTATTTTATTTCGAAAATCCGATCCCTGTTGTTTATAGTTTTGCCATTGAAGTTCAAATGCTTATAAATTGCTCGTTTTAAATCCGTTTGGCTTCGTTCAAATTACGTTAGATTCGTAATTCGGTAATCTAGAAGCTTATGCCACTGTTCATTAAGGTTTTTAACTTTTAAATTTCGTGGTCCTCTTTAATTTATTATTTTATTCATGCAAACTTGTAAATTGCGTATCTTCTCCGTTCTAGCTCGATTTTAGTGATCTTCGCGCAAGTGATCGTAGTGAGACGTAGATTCATTTTATAAACCTTTTATCTTGTTTTCTTGATGTTGGTGTACTGTTCTAATATAATTCTATTATTTGCTTCGTGCATGATTGTCTTTGGATGCGTGTTATTGCTATATCGATAAATTAGACGGTGAGCTTGACGTGGTGATCTCGAATACGTTAATGATCAAGAAGGATTTGTCTTGAAGCTTTGGAAGTGAAGAAGGATATTTGGAGTTTTGTACTTGAAGAAGGAGCGATATTAAGGCAAGTATAGTTTTGGAATATGTTAACTTTAAACCATGATCATATGACTTGATTAATGTTTATGCACTGAACGTTAAATGTGAATTGTCTAGCAACATGTGGACTTGTCTGCGTATTAGAGTCTCCCGGAAAACAAGATAACCGTGAGGGCCAATGGGCTCTGGTTTTAGCTCAACCCGGGACCTTTTCTAGCTTGTTAGAGGTTACCGAAAGGCGTTAGGGTAAAATAGACTGTGGATCCCCGTGGAGGGTTGTGTCACACGGAACCGCCGCATGTGCCCGTGGATCGCCAGCGTGTGTGTCACACGGACGACGTAAGATACCTAACGGCCCTAACTTGTTAGACGACCACGTGAAAGGCTTCATAGTGAACCCCGCCGACTTTCCTTGGGCGTAGGGTTAAGAGGCTAGCTACCTCGGGCGAAAGGGCAATTCACGGCTCATAGTGAAAGTGTACACCTCTGCTTGTGAGTAAAATCGGTATATCGGCCGTGCTCACGGTCATGAGCGCCTTGGAACCTTTGCATTAAAGATGATAACCTATGTTTGTTTGACCGATCCATAATTTATCGTTTATGCTCTACATTATTATGTTATAGTGATCATGGGTTATGGGTTAGATGTTGCCTTACTATTCTTGCTGAGTTCGACATGGACTCACTCTTGCTATTTCACCCCACCTCAGGAGAAGTTTAGGCTTGTGATCAACCAGTCAGTTTGTCCCTGTGGAGTGGAGGCTTCATCCCAGGATCGGAGTGTCTCTCCGTTGTTCGCGCTTTGAGGTTATATTTTTATATTAAGTTCGTTATTTATTAAGCATTATGTTTTGATATTCCCTTTAATTGTGACTATATGTGAGATTTGACTTCACGGGCTCACATATGGTGTGTATCCGGTTTTGTCCTTAAAACCTAGTATTACATCAAACCGCTAAAATTGTGATGTCTTATGTCGAAACCTGTCATACACCTAAGATCAATGATGCTAGGATATAGGGTATGGGCTATGCAAAAAAAGGACACGTGTCCGCAAATAAAACAATGGGTACTCCGATGCCCGCCTAAAAAAAAAAAAAAAAGATAAAAAGAAGAATAATGGACAAGTGTCCGAGGGCGAGAAGAGCCCACTTCTCCAAAAAAAAAAAAAAAGAAAAAAGCTAGCCCATACCTTCTCAAAAACAAGAAGATCTAACTTATGCATCTTGATCAAAGGTTGTGACTCGTTCCTTCATATGGTTTACTTCTTGACATGATATGAGGAATAATAAAATTATGACAAAGAAATCTCCTGGATGATTAGTTGATCAAAGAATGAATGACTAGTGTTTCTATTAAAACCATTCTATCTTGCAATGACCCAAGAGTTGGAAAATATTATAAGCCCCACATGACTTGAGTAAAAAGGAGGGTGCAAAAGAATACCAACTTATTTAAACAAAGGAGGAACACTTAGTTATAAACATGATGCATTTTGAAATATATCGAGTATTGAAGCAACTCCTGATCAACAACCAAACACTTGGCTATTTGCTCGGGGCGAGCAAAGGTTAAGCTTAGGGATTTGTTGGCGATCATTATCGAGTAATTAATACCGCCAACTTATATCCAATTCATGAGAAATGTGCAAACTTATGTCACATAAACAGTTACTACTCACCTAGTTCCACTTGTATTTGAAGAAAATATGTTTTGCGGCACAAATGTGGAAATAGGTGAAAGTACGCCGAATAAAGGAGGAAAGCGCACGTCGGATCTGCGCTTTGGACAAGGGGAATGCCACCGAGGCCAAAACCGTCACGAACGAGGCCAAAGCTCCGTCGGGGGACGCAACTCATAGTGGGCCACAAGCCCACCGCGAAGGCGCGGCACTAGGTGGGCGGCCGGCCGCGCCGCCCGCCAGCCTGGCTCCGTTCCTTCTGGCGCCTTGTCTCCGTGAGCTATCCCGAAATAGCGAGGCGGTTGCATGCGGTGCTTTTACGGATGGCGCCAAGGATTCCCGCCAAACTTCACGAAACCTCCCATGAATAAGGAGAGCCCTCCATTCACCTTCCTCTTTCCCTATATAAAGAAGGCCACCCCCTCTCTTGTAACACACAACACACAAGGATCTTTCTCCCTTCATTTGTTACTTCTTCTTTTAGTTAGTATTAGGAGTTTGGGCAACATGTAGAAGATCAAGATCTTCTTGGAGCTACTGGTATAATCAATATAATTCCTTTATGTTGGTCAATACTATGTTCTTCATATTCTTCTTGTTCTTCATTTATCAATATAGCTATGAACTAGAGTATAGTCCTTATGACATGATCTTGCCATATGGAACTTTGTGCTTAACCTATCATACAGACATGTTTAGACCAAGAGCTAAGTTGAGATGTTGAGTTCTACCTTGAATTTGTCTTAGTGGCTATTGGATTATAGGTTCTCCGCCCGCCCTCGAGGCGGGTGCTCTAGTAGAAGGACCCCGGGAACGGGTAAGCCATGTCGACATGCTAGAGTAGTGGCCATAGCGTAGACATGGAGTCTAAGCTAGAGGTTGTCGTCGAACCGCTCCATATACAGACGGACGAGGTGGTAGGCGGCAGGTGGTGACAGCCCTGTCCGGCCCTTGTAATCCCTGTTGACACCTGTTATAGAATAAAATTACAAGTTAAAAAACATGAATTAAGGGCTCAAGTCAAAGACCAAACATAAGTCTAGGGCTCTAACTAATATAATTCCACGAGTTTTGGTATTCTCGTGACTTTCCAGGGACTTAATAGATAATTGCAGAGAATAATGGAGAAAGTTCAGGAATATACAAGGCATTTGAAGACCAGACTTAATCGTGAAGCAACTCAACCCGAAAAGTGAACTAAAACATTCTAGAAGATACCAGAGGATACTAGAAAAGACGAGATGCCGAGGGTGGCAAGCCGACTGGCGCCGCCAAGGTTACATAGGCCGCCGCCGTGGGGTCCCCCCGTCGGCCTCCCTTTCTAGGTCGGTTTACTACCGACATTGAGGTTGTATCTACACCGCTGCCAAGGTCGGTTTGATCCAAGGGTTGACGTTCATCGCCAAGTACTATATAAGAAGACCAAATGACCACGAGGCTAATAACAATTTCATTATCATACTCATTCATCAACTCATACCCATCTAGTCCAGCCAAGTCTAGACCTAAGCCCTAGTTCATACTAGAAGTAGTTAGCTACATAGCTAGTTCTAGTTGAAGATCAAGTTCATCTTGAGTTCCGATAGTCAAGAAGTAGCAAGGATCATCGTTCTTGAGACTTCTCTCTTGTATTCGATCCGTAAGTACTCTTATATTTAGAATACAATTGTTATGGCTTTGATCTTTATAATTATTATATTCTTATTGATATGTGTTTATGCTTGCTATGATTATATGTTTAGTTTAGTAAGATTGCTTTATATTTTATGCATGGAATTGTATAGCATCCATATAGATGATCACTATGTGGGTGATAAGCAATGTGTAAACGTGGTGTTTATACAATGTTTATCTCGCAATTGCACCCTACATTCCGGGGCCGTGTGGTAGATCGCGGGAGTGACAGCCCCTGAGTCCTTTGGAATCCACCCTCCCGAATGTAGGACACGCCGAAGTTTATAATTACGGTGATGAATAAGTTTAGATCCTTGTTTGTCATTGGTAATGCTTGCCATGTATAGAAGTAATCCAACCTTGCCATGATAGCTAGATGTATTGCACTAATTGTAGTATTCATTGACATATATGATTAGGAGTATCTTAGGAATATTCATTCTATTCTATTTTATAACATGTTAATAGCTCGTATGATACTAGTGGCTTATGATGATCTTAGACTTGGGTATTTATCATTTATATTATTATCTTTATCCCGTGACTTAACTTTGTTGAGTTATGCATATGGTTACTCCTGCATTACATTATCAGAAAGAGGATGATCTCATAATTAAATCACAATATAAATCATTAGACATCCTTTTTCTCTCTACCTTTCCGTAGACTCCCTTTCCGTGGTAAAATATAAATACGATACGGATTACTCCCGGCAAAGTGCTACAATTGGTATTTCTATCTCGTGCGCTTTGCGGATATCATGTTCATTCTTTTTTTATCAAGGCCAATCAAGAATACCATGCCCCTCATTTCTTTGAGCGTTATTGCTAGGGTGACGAACTAGTGTATAGGTAATGCCTAGAAATGAGTGGTATACCTTGAGTACATATCCTCGTGAGATTAACTCCACTATAGATAATGATGCTAAGTTTACATCCCACTACTAACACCGCCTAACTTCGCTTTGTTGGATCATGAGGTTAATCCCATATCCAAGCTAACATGATTAGATAGATATCCCATATATATTTCTCTCACCTTCCTAATGAGGATTGTGTTAGAAATATCAACAAGCATTTCGGCGCCGTTGCCTTGGGAAGGCGTAGTCTATTTAGAGAAAATAATTTTTCTTGGCTTTGTTTTTCAAAACTTTCTCTCGTTTGGAGAGCATAGTCAATCTTTCAATTTTGAAAAGATGTTTTCAAAACTTCAAAAGTTTTTTTTAGTGCTTCTTTC
Source organism: Hyparrhenia diplandra (assembly GCA_015847255.1). Lineage (NCBI taxonomy): Eukaryota > Viridiplantae > Streptophyta > Magnoliopsida > Poales > Poaceae > Hyparrhenia > Hyparrhenia diplandra. The sequence goes on along the minus strand of JADLZK010010640.1, from coordinate 76,199 downwards.
CAGCTATCTCTAGTTTGGAGGGGTATTAGCCAAAACTTAGACAATGTTATTCCTATTAAGTTAGTATTGTTTGTGACTTTACTAGTTAGAAAGGGTGCTAGCCAAAAATCCTATAAACACATCATATAAGGAAATAAGAGAGATCCCTTTACATCACCTAATGCATTGAGAACCCATTATCACATACTCAAACAAAGGTTCAACCCTCGTTTTCTATTTGTTTTTAATCTTATGCGAGGGAAAATTATATGTATGAGTAAGAACCTTCTAGAGAATTTTGTTGAAGATCCCGAAAATTAATCAGGCAGGGGCGAGCAAAACTTCACAAACTCCGACACCTACATCATCATCATCATCATCATTATCGCCGATAATCCAAGACCTACCAATCGGTTAATCAAGTTACTAGAGACTTGACATCTCAATTTGAAGCTATGGCAACCAAGACACTTCGTGAGTTCTCGGCCCCTACCACGGACAACATTCTCACCGGGTCCGTAGGTAGAGGTTGGAGACAAAGGCTTTGAGCTTAAGCCGGGGCTCAAATATGGTGCAAGCTAGTCAATTTTGTGGAAAGGCACATGAAGATGCTAGTGCTCATCTCCAACACTTCCTCGAGATCTGGCGGTACATTTATGTTGACGGTCACTAACGACACATTTTTAACGTCCAACATTCTACCAATAAGGGGTGGAACTATACCTTACTACAAACATATACATTTATTATTGACATATTTCCACTTTGTAGTGTCCAAATTATTATTGTGCGTGATTTATATTATATAAGAAACAAGTGGAAAATGCACCAAAAGGCGCCTCCCCGAAAGCGATTCCCGAGGAACATCAAGCCCAAGGGAGAAATGGACCAAACACGCAGAATCGGGCCGAGCAAACACCGCCACACAACTTTTCAAGCCCAAACACGCCCGACCGCCAAGGCCCAGCCCGAACCGAGCCCAGACAGTGCGCGCCCGCACCACTTGTGCGCCCGCACCCACCCTAAGGCGGTTTCAAAGGCCTGTGTTTGGCGAGGCGGTGCATTACCTTCCATAACCGATCGCGGCCGACGTTGGATGGTCGGTTCAAGCAGATTTGGAAGGTGTCCAAGGACGGTTTTGGCTCCTTCCATGTGGGGAGGGACATTTTCCAATGAGCCCCCTCTCCTCTACCTATAAAAGGAGGCCCTCTCCCCCTCATTCAACACACACCACACAATGTAGCCTCTCTCTTCTTCTTCTTCTTCTTCTCCCTTTCTTCTTCTTCTTCTTTCTTCTTCTTCTTTTTCTTCTTCTTCTTAGTTTGTACTTAGGAGGAGTTTGGCAAGGATTAATAAAGGAGAGCAAGACATTTTGGAGCTATTCGGTATGATCAATTTAGAGTTCTTCATCTTGTTCTTGTTTTCTACTTATCAATATAGTCATGTTCTTGAATTAGAGCAAAGTCCTTATGACATAATCTTGATTGATGAACTAGTATATAGTTTCTATATCATGATCTTGTCTTATGGAACATCGAGCTTAATTTATCATACATACATGTTTAGACCAAGAGCTAGATCGATATGATGAGTTCTACCTAGAGTTAGACTTGGTTGATGTTGGGTTGGGATTGATAGTCGTTCCTTCTGGCTGCTCGTAGAAGGACCCCGGGGACGGGTAAGCCTTGTATACACGCCCGAGTAATAATCACTAGTGTAGACGTGGTGTCTGTCTAGACTAAGGGTTTTCTATCTTTGTGGCGCATCCAACGGTTGAGGGGGTAGGCGGCTAGGTTGTGACAACTTTGTCCGTCCCTTGTAATCCCCCACGTTCGGGTGTGGCGCGGTGCTAAATGCCGGTCTCCATCCCGTTTGGGCGATTGCTCGGTGCCCTAAGTAATTCAACGAGACCTTGGCTATCTTGACTTAGAATCTCTAACAAGAAAACATGTGTGTATCTGCTATCTTGACATGACTATCTAGGATATGCCCGCTCCATGTTAGACTTATTCTTTTATTCATTCTTTTACCTTTATCCTTGGGATTGGCTTGAGTGTGTGTGTCAAGTTATCCTACTACCTATCTTATTCTACCCCTATTATGAGCATTGGTCTATTATACATTCGTGTCATCTTGACCATGTCCGAATTAGAGACTTTTACACCATGCCTTCCTTTGGGAAAAATATAAATAACGATACCCTCGAATACTTTCGGGTGAAATGCTATAATGATAGATCCGCGGCGCTTGGGATGAATATCTTTTTGGCAAGATCTATCACCGTTGATAATCCCGCTCGATCACCGACACGGTGGTTTCACTTGGGAATGTCAACGGCGCATTTCTCGCGCCGTTATTAGAGATGGGTTCTAAACCTGTTTCTAGTGATTGCGCTTTAAGAAATGCAACAATTTACTATGAAGGACGTACATCTACGGATGCAATATTGCTCCGTCTCTTTCCATTCTCACTATTGGGAAGAGCTAAGCAATGGTTCTATGCTACCAAAGATAAGAATACAACATGGGATATATGTTCCACAGCCTTTCTTGCTAAGTTCTTTCCAAAGAGGCAAGACAAATGCCTTAAGGGGAAGATAACAAATTTTCAACAACAAAGATGATGAATCAGTCCCCTCGAAGCATAGGAGCGTGTTGGGTGATTGCTCAACACAACATGTTATTGATGATGATATGGTTTACAAAGTGGCCATTCAACATGGCGATTACAAGGGGTGTCAGGGGGTATTTATAGGCCCCCCTGACTTCGTAATTGTACAAAAGTACTAAGGACTTCGAAATGAATTTCTACTACATCCTCTTTCCAGCGAAGTTGTATTCCTCATCTTCGCGCCTTTCTTGGTTTAGTCCCTTGTCTTCGCGGTGTTTTTTGTTACTCCTCGAGATGATTTTTTAACTTCACAGCGAAGTTGATGCGGTCATCTTCGCTTGGCTTTCCTGACCTTGTTCCTTATGTTTCAACCGAGTTGTTTTCTCGCGAAGCCAAGAATCCCACGAAGCTCCTTTCTTGATTCAACCTGAAATCTTCAAAGTTCGGGACGACAGTTTTACATAGAAATCAAAGTTAGATCCCAACAGTAGCCCCTCGTGGGCGAAGGCCGACTTCAAAGGCATGAAACCCACGAATCACAAGTTTTCTCAAAACTTTGTTTCGATCTGAAAAACATCATCCCAGACTTTGAAGTTGGACTTTGAATCATAACTTCGCGAATATCTTCGCTGGATTTTGCGTGTGTATGTGTGTGTTGTTTTTTTTTTTCAGGGTGCTCTCGTACAACGTGGTCTCGTAAAGTCTCTTGAAGATTGTGCTGCAGCTTTTGTTGTTCATGAGAAATCCTTGCTTAAGGAAATTGAATCTCTTAAGTCTCAACTGGCAGCTATGGAGAAAGAAAGAGGTGATGCCGCTTGATGAGTGGCATAGGTCGGATCGGTTGTATCACGGCGCCTCGATACTATCAAAGAAAAGATCAGCAACTTGAAGTTGCGGCGGCTATCATCACTATGTAAAAAGGCTAATAACCGCCAAGGAGCCCGTGAGACGCCACTAATAACGAGCGCTCAGGTTGTGACATTACCGACGCCGGCGGGCCGGGCGACCGTCGGGCATTAGGCGCCGGATGGTCCCACAGACCAATACGCCCAATAATAGGAGGTCATTACGCACGCGTGTTCATGTAACGCGATCGCTTTTCTTAATCCGCACGCGTTTTCCTTGGATCAGCACGCACACGCTGCCACGGCAGACGCTTTTGAAACCGAAAGTGTGCGCAGCATTCAAAGTATCTCGTACACGCGTTTTCATCACAAAGATTTTGAGACCGATCGACCGTGGATGCAATCCCTAATTCAGACGCATTTTTGCTTACGCACACCTTTTCGGCGCCGCCCGTCTGCATCAGTTACTAAAGTATTACAGACGCCGCATGGATTCACACAGACTTCGCTGCGGTCGATACCCGTCCTGTTGCTTGACACCACCGATGACGCGATGTCGCCAGATACGACGCTTGGAACAAGACAAGGGTCCGTAACGCCACATAAATTAAAGTCGCGCGTTTATTTTCGCACGAGTTATGTTAGGAGGTGTCTGTACATGTCCCAACCACTACCGACGCCGCGCTTATTTTTCGCACGAGTTGTGTTAGAGGTGTCCGCATGTCGCAGCCTACTACCGACGCGCCGTATAGTTGTAGACGAGTTGTGTTAGGAGGTGTTTGTACATGTCGCAACCACTACCGACGCCAGCGTTTATTTTTTAGACGAGTTGTGTTAGCAGGGGTCCAGCATATCGCAGCTACTACCGACGCTACGGTCATTTACGTACATATGTGTTGTCGCCACCGTATGCGGCCGCTTTTCGGGTATTATGACACGATCCGTAAAACGCACGCGATGGATGTTGACACGCTGCCTCCTGCACCCGGTGAATTTGGCCGGGCCTGCATCCGGTTTTGAATGGGCCTCCGCTCGGCCCGGTTCGACCTTCCTTTAGGCCTGAATTTGGACCTGCATGTTAGGCCTCGTTTCTCTTGTGGTGCAACGAGCCGGGCTGTTTCGGCGACGATGGATGTCGGCATGCGTGTGTAAGTGATTGGCCTCGTCACGACGCCGCGCCACGTTCGTTGGTTACAGGTGGCGCTGACGCTTCTTAGTGTTACCACTAAAGGACCGATACACCTAAGTATGGCAACGGTAAACCGCAGTTTTCACGCCGTCGGTGTAGCTTTTCACCGAGTATTCCGTATCGATTTCCACGAGGAACGTGAAGTGAACTAACAAAGAATCAAGGGTTCGCCCTATGATGACACAAGGTGTGTATTTGGTCATTAAGATGAGAGGTTTTCTATAACTAAGATATCTCGGATAGGCTAGGTAGCTAAACGTGGCTTTATCACCCTGACACTTGGAGGCGGAGGGTGATAACCGTGAATAAAGTCACCACTACCAAACTACTATTTTATCGAGCCTTACCTTTTAAGAACTTGCCTAAACACGTGGTGATCTATACAGAGACCGTATGGGTCACCACTACCTTATCGGCTATCACAATCCATCCGCGGCAAAGAAGCGGCATACACCGGTAAGGTATAGCCTAGACACCACGCCTACGCTAACTCTTACTATTCCAACCCAGACTTAGCTAGGCTAGAACACTCTACTAAAGCAAAGCAATGTACCAATGAAGAACGAGTGAATAGCTACTATACTAAACCGTATATGCAAAGTATAAAAGAACTCGATGTATTACTCACTAGAAGAAGTACACCCGCGGTACACCTCGGAGGAGATTCCCCGATGCACTGGGGCTTCCTCCGTAAGACTTCCCTCTCTCACTCTACTACTACACTAAAGGAGCAGGGCTTCGCCTACTACATTGGAGTGGAGTTCTCCTTGTGGTCATGTCTTGGAAGTGAAGGGGTGGGGGGTATTTATAGCCCCAAGGTGGAGTAGGGGGGCTACTCCAAATACACGTCATCGATCCGCGTGACCTCTATTGCCCTCCGTTGGATCAAACCGCCATGCAACCGCCTTTAAGATCAACGTGTGAGGTAATTTCAGCATGTGGACAATGTGATGGGCGGGGAGGACGCCCTGGCCAAATGGGCCATGGTCGGCCGACCATGGTCCATGACCAATGGGCCACCCCCGGTGCCGGGAACATTGGCCCCACCGCCGCTTATGTCTTGAGTCCGAACTTGCCGTGACGCTCATTTTGTACCAACACGATCCATGGGACGTATTGACGGACCAATCGTGTGCCTTGTCTTGTTCCTCCATGGATTAGTGATGTGGCAGTCGCATTGGAAGAGTTTGGGCCAAAGTATCATGGTCGGCCGATGCCGGGTCCATTGGGCCTTGGCCTTCTCCAACTCTTCTAGAAGGTGTCCCCACATGTCGATGTCTCAGATGAAATGGTCATGCATCGGCCGATGTAGGTCTTGTGGCCAAATGACTTCAAATTTTGTGTGGAAGCTTCATAGACATGGAGATCATGATGGTGGTGTCAAATTGTCCAATGGCCATACTTGGGGTGTTGACTGGATGGTGACCAAATGTGTCATTTCAAAGGAGTTCCACTAGTTTCACATCTCGCATACAAAGAATGACATCTACATGTGGAACTAGGTTATTTGCATAAGAAATCATTGTTTATATGTATGTTAGCTTCCAAAAGGAGTATTTTGTTGACGGTTTGACTATGTAAAAACAGGGGTATTTCTACCATCAACAAGATCCCCACACTTACATCTTTGCTTGTCCTCAAGCAAAGGAGGGAGGTTGAAGTAAACATGGACATAACACTTATGAGATATTGAACTACCATAAGATTATTTCTAAGCATTTCCTATGTGAGTGGGATATGTGGTTGTGTCTATCATAAATCCTTGAGAAGTTGGGAAATGGAATAGTTCAAAGCAAGTCATCTTCCGCATTCACATCTTAGTTCTTGGAGTTTTTTTTTTTATAAGTTAAAAAAAGAAAATCACATAGATCACTTATACTCCTCGATTGGGTACTCTCAAGTCACTCAATAGTGTATAGATCCTCACCACGGCATAACATGAAAGTGCCTTTTTGTTTCATCCTACTACAAAGGTCTATGTGGAGCTGAGGTAGGGATAAACATGATTGCATACTTGCATTGCATATATTGTAAAGTCAAAACTAGGATCCTAAGAGAAAAGTATCATGCCCTTAGATCAAGAATGTGCATGTGTGTGGAAAATATGGATAACTTTGTTTTGCTCCTTCATTGATGTGATCTCTCTCTCTCTACCTTATTATTATTATTATTATTGAGACATGGCTATCATAAATATACATACTTGGACCTTCATGTGTCCAACTTTTTTTTGGAGAGGTGGGTTCTACTCACCCCCTGACTTGTGTCCATTATTTCCTCTCTTTTTTTTTTTTACTTTTGCATAGCTAATGTCTCTTTTCACCATCTATATATCTAGAGAGATCACAACTTAAAAGCATAGAGCATTTTGATGGTGGAACTGGGAAAGGGATGTAGTGCGTACTTCTAGTGTAGAAGTAGCATATAGATGTGGAGTGTACGTGATCTTGATCTTGGGAGCATGATATAATCCTCAACAAGGGTCACTAGATTTGCCAAAACTCAATACAACCTAAGTAGCGTATATGGGGCGCCGAACATGTATGAGTAATGCATATGGCTTTGGTTGGTATTTTCATCATTGAGGGGTGTGTGACACTATGGTTTTATGTTTTTATCAAGACAAATCTCCAAGTACCTTGAGTAAAAGAGGTTGATGCATAAGCTCGAACTATATCACAAGTCACAACATCTTAGTCAATATGACTTTTCCCTAATAATGTATTTTTCCCACAAACATAAGTTTGCACAAGAAATAAACTTTATGATAGATTTTATCTTCAAGATGTCATGAAAATGTTACTTCTTCATAGTTTTATATTCAGGTGCTTCTTCTAGTTTTATTCTTTTAAAATAAAAATAACTAAAAAAAAATTAATACAAAATAAATGTAAAAACAATAGAAGAGAGGGGTTGCAAACCAAAGATGGAAGTGTCCTAGATGCCGATGTGGGTCTAGGGGTCAAGGTGGCATCGGCCGATGCCACTTTTGGAGGTTTTGACCATTTGGCTTTCGTGGTGCTCTTCTTCTCATCCGGTGGATCAATCCTCGCGACCGGCGCTTTTTCCAATTCTTGAAAATTCATTGGTCGGCCGACCTACCTCTTATGGCCATTCAGCTCATATTTTCACAAGCAGGTTTCTTGATGCGAAGGTGATCAACGTGGCATGGTCCAAACGTTGAGATCCTTCTCAAGGTGGTCGGCCGATGTGCCTCTTATGGCCATTCAGGCTCAAATTTTCACGGTGTGTTCTTGATGCGAAGGTGATCAACGTGGCGGGGTCCAAACGCTGATATCCTTCAGCTTGGGTGGTCGGCCGATCACCCCCACACTGGCTTTTGCACGGCCCGAGACACATGGGCAAAGAAAACATCAAGTGCGGTGTGTTACGCTAGTGGAAAACACACAGCGTAACTCAAATGTTCATTTTTTTCTTAGAGATTTCATATGATGGACGTAACTCGTGCACCTCCCTATGTGGAGACCGGGCTCAAGGCATGCCACAAGTGTGTTTTGGCATCATGGACTGCATTGGCCAACCTAAGGTCACGCCGACCGTCACATCCCGATGCCTAGGTTGGTAGTAGGGGGTTTATGGCTAGTGGAGTCACATCAATGACGCCCATGATCATGATGTCATTTTGATGTATGTTGGGCGCTATGGGTTTATGGATGGACCCTTGGGTTCCTTACCCGTATCATTGATGGGCGCCAAATGTGGTGGTGGGTATGGTCGATGGTGAAGAGAGAAGTGAGGGTAGAAAGGCTTAAGGAGAGGGTGTGCCAACGACTCCCGCTTTGACTCGAGCTCGACGCTCCTCCATCAATGATAGGGAGGCCTCTGAACATTAGGTGACCAATTTGGTGTGAAGTGCACAAAGGTTGGCTCATGCACCAAAACACGGTCGAACCAATGGTCTAGACGTGTTCTATAGTGTGTCTAGAACATACCTCACCCGCCCTCGAGCCAAAAGGCTCTAGTAGGGGGTCGGCCGATGTGCCAAGTTGTGTCCCGACCCATCCTAATGGTCTAAGCATGATCACTATGACTTCCTATACTCATCTCACTCCGCCCCGAGCCAAATGACTAGAATGGATGAGTCGGCGATGTGGGTTCGACCCAACGGGTCCGAACCGCTTAGTGGGATGTCATCCTTGAACTCTCCCAAAATGCCTCAAGTGTCCGTGAGCTCGAAGGCTCACTTCCTAGGTCGGCCGACCCTCATATTTTTGGATTTGGGAAAACAGACTCCGTCACACTCATCTCTACGCCTCCTCTACATATTCACCAAAGTTAGCCCTATTGGCCACTTTTAGTGCATCGGCCGATGCACCTTTGATGGCCAAACATGCTCAAATTTTGCATGGTAGATACTTCAACTATGTAGATCTAGAAGAGCTAGTCAAATTTCATATGCAAACCACAAAAATAGGACATGTGGTTTCAGTTTAGTTAAATCATTATTGAAAGGGTACTTTGTCATGTCATCTTTTTGGCTATGCATATGAACAAGAAATTAATTTGCTAGCCACTTACCTCAAAGAAGTTGTCATCATACTTGTTGATGATGAGGGATGGCCATCTTGATGTTCTAGCATCTTCAATGTCCTAATAGCTTGGGTCTTGGGTTGGATGTGAGGATCGCCTTGTCTTTGGAGTTGAATCCTTTAATCATCTTGCCATGGCGTGTCCATATTCTTTTTCTAAAAAGAGATTAGCGGACAACACATACCCAAAGGAAGCAAAGTTGGGGTAATGGTGTTATCTAGCTAAGGGTGATATTCCATGCTACAAATATAGGTTTTAGTATTTAGTAGAGATCAACTTTCCCTTTGTTGGAGTATCAATCATTTATTGTTCACCAAACATTCTCGTAACTTACGCTAAGAACATGAATCAAATTTTGCATCCTAATTCTATGCAAAACATCTTTTGGTTCAAATAATCAAACTTGACACCATGTCTTGTTTGATTAAGGAAGGGCATTTAACCTAAGCACCATGCTTAATTTAAATAACCTATGAGAGCCTTGTATACATTACTCTCAAACCAAACATGTTTAGAAATGTAAAAGGTCTAACAAGATTCATTTGCATAATTAAGATGAGACATTAATGGTGAACTAATGATACATTTTTTTTTATGACTAAGCAAAGTGAGCAAGACATTATGCAAAAGCAAAGTAGAAACAACTAAACAACACATGAAGCATGTCATGAGTTCTTTAGAGACTTCCATCCCCCACACTTGGATTTTGTAGCATTTGATGCAAAGCAATACTATGTAGGTGATGGAGTCCTCCATCGAACATGCTTTGCTTCGGTGTTTAGATTGATTTACCTTTGTAGTTCTATCCTTCATTATTTTTGTGTAAACCTGAAAGGGTTAGTGACAAAAATACCCGAAGGAAACTTTCACAATTATGTCTCAAAGATTTCTTTATAGAGTCATTTGACAACTTTTATTAGTGTGATGAAATCTCGAGTTGTCTTTAGGAAGTGCTTGTTTTAAGACATAAGCTTGTCTTTGGGAAACCTCTAAAAATCTCATATTGGTGATAGCGCTTCCTCCAACACCAATCTTTACGCCACGCCAAACTACTATGAGATTTGAATGCTTATGATAAACATAAGCATCTACAACCATGATTTCAAATATTTTATGGACAAGGAACAATAGTGGGTTGTAGCTCTTATGGTTGGTGGTGGTAAAGTGGAGGATATATTTGGAATATTTATCAAAGAAGCATGAATTTTGAAAGAAGGGTAGAAAATAGCTTCCATGATCATCCTTGATTTCTTTGTTTTCAAGCTCTAAAGTTGATGTCTCATGAATTTCCATAGGTAAACACTTTGGTTCTGTCATTCCATGCCTATGACATTCCATGGTCATCTCACCGCCCAAGACTTCTCTTGATAGAGGGGTCTCTGACCGAGCTTTATAAGAGGATGAGCAATTTCTTCTTCATGACTATCTCGAGTCCTCCTGAGACTTGGATGAGTCACGGGGATAGAAGAGATTGACTTGAGCTCATCCTTTGCATTCCTAGAGTCATTGATCAGCATCATAAGACTCATAAGGGAAAGTACAATGGGGGTGCTCTGTATGCGATAGATTGGTTTAGAATTGGGTCTTGAGAATATATCGGTTGTGGGGCATAGAAGGGAAGAGGCTAGATTCTTCTTGATGTTTTGATTCTCCTTCTATGGGCTCACTTCGACATTTCTTCTCGCCAGACTTATGCCCCACTTGAGGTTTTGAGAGGTAAGATGATGATGATTTGGGATGCTTTTGACGAGATCCTTCATTTAGGGATTTAGAATGGTGTCTCTTTGAAGGTCCCTTTTGGAAATGGTGATTCAAGGTGTTCCCATAATCAGCAAAATCAGAAATAGATCCTCTTCGAATTTGTAAGGATGTTTCGAAGGTTGAATTTCTTCTTCCTTCGCAACTGGGTATTTGTGGTTCAGATTGATGGCAAGACTTTTGGATAGGAATGGTGGTGTTTGTGCCATTGAGATCTCCTTTGCTTGGGGATTGGGTTTTCCTCTAAAGCTTCATCGTAGATGTTAGTGTAAGGGGTGTTCTCAAAGATCCTAGAGAGAACTTTCTTCCCTTCACTAACAGGGAGACGCAAGAAAGCTCCCCCTTAAGCTATGTCAAGGTTTTGGGCTGATTCCTGGTAAGGCCGCAATAGAAATGTTGCAATAATGCCGGTTTAGAAATACCAAGGTCAGGGCCATATGATGTTGAATCGGTGATACGGGCCCGTGCTATGCCCAGATATTCCTTTTCCTTCGCTTAAAGGATAGGACCTCTATTCGAAGATGGACCACACGGAGATATAGGAAGAAGGTAAGACAAAATTTGGTTTGAAGCTTTTCCCATTCTCCTCCTATACTCTCTACATAGCGAGCATACCATTGTTTAGCTTTTCCCCGTTAAAGAGAACGGAAAGAGCTTCCAACGAAAGGGTATCTCGTGTCATGCCCTCAATGTGAAGACATGAACACAATTGCTCAAACTCACGCAAATGAGCATAGGGGTTCTCATCTTTGTCCCCTGAGAAAGGTTTTTCCCCGAACCATGGCTATGAAGCCCGGGCGAAGCTCATAGCTAGAAGTATGGATGGGTTGTGATGATGGTGGAGGCTCCAAACAAGCGCCCCTTTGAGCGCGAAATGGGATATGGGTGTTTGGTTCATTGTGGAAAAGGAAAAAAAGAAAAGAAAGGTAAAAATAAAGATAACCCGGACGACCCAATTCAATGTTAAGACAGCTACCGTTCCCCTCAAGAACGGCGCCGTAAAAGCTTGTTGACGCTTCTTTAGTGTTACCACTAAAGGACCGATACACCTAAGTATGGCAACGGTAAACCGCAGTTTACGGTGCCGGTGTAGCTTTTCACCGTGAGTATTCCGTGTATCGATTTCCACGAGGAACGTGAAGTGAACTAACAAAGAATCAAGGGTTCGTCCTATGATGACACAAGGTGTGTATTTGGCGCTTAAGATGAGAGGTTTTCTATAACTAAGATATCCGGATAGGCTAGGTAGCTAAACGTGGCTTTATCAGCCCTGACACTTGGAGGCGTGAGGTGATAATCCGGTGAATAAAGTCACCACTACCAAACTACTATTTTACCGAGCCTTTACCTTTAAGAACTTGCCTAAACACGTGGTGATCTATACAGAGACCGTAAGGGCTGTCACTACCTTACCGGGCTATCACAATCCATCCGTCGCAAAGAAGCGGCATACATCGGTAAGGTATAGCCTAGACACCACGCCTCACGCTTAACTCTTACTATTCTAACCCCTCAGACTTAGCTAGGCTAGAACACTCTACTAAAGCAAAGCAATGTACCAATGAAGAACGAGTGAATAGCTACTATACTAAACCGGATATGCAAAGTATAAAAGAACCTCGATATGTATTACTCACTAGAAGAAGTACACCCGCAGAGGTACACCTCGGAGGAGATTCCCGACACGCACTGGGGCTTCCTCCGTAAGACTTCCCTCTCTCACTCTACTACTACACTAAAGGAGCAGGGGCTTCGCCTACTACATTGGAGTGGAGTTCTCCTTGTGGTCACGTCTTGGAAGTGAAGGGGTGGGGGTATTTATAGCCCCAAGGTGGAGTAGGGGCTACCCAAATACCCACGCCATCGATCCGCGTGACTCTATTGCCCTCCGTTGGATCAAACCGCCATGCAACCGCCTTAAGATCAACGTGTGAGGTAATTTTAGCATGTGGACAATGTGATGGGCGTGGGAGGACGCCCTTGGCCAAATGGGCCATGGTCGGCCGACCATGGTCCATGACCTGTGGGCCACCCCCCGGTGCCGGGAACATTGGCCCCACCGCCGGGCCGTGTGTCTTGAGTCCGGAACTTGCCGCGGACGCTCATTTTGTACCAACACGATCCATGGGACGTATTGACGGACCAATCGTGCCTTCTCTTGTTCCCCACGGATTAGTGATGTGGCAGTCGCATTGGAAGAGTTTGGGCCAAAGTATCATGGTCGGCCGATGCTGGTCCATTGGGCCTTGGCCTTCTCCAACTCTTCTAGAAGGTGTCCCCACATGTCGATGTCTCAGATGAAATGGTCATGCATCGGCCGATGTAGGTCTTGTGGCCAAATGACTTCAAATTTTGTGTGGAAGCTTCATAGGACATGGAGATCATGATGGTGGTGTCAAATTGTCCAATGGCCATACTTGGGGTGTTGACCTGGATGGTGACCAAATGTGTCATTTCAGCCGAGTTCCACTAGTTTCACATCTCGCATACAAAGAATGACATCTACATGTGGAACTAGGTTATTTGCATAAGAAATCATTGTTTATATGTATGTTAGCTTCCAAAAGGAGTACTTTGTTGATGGTTTGACTATGTAAAAACAGGTATTTCTACCGTCAACACAAAGCGCCGTATGTGGTACCATGTGTGTCTCAGAATATAGTACTCCTACCTAGTAAAGCGTATATGCGTTTGTAAAAAGCGCATCGTTAGGGTTATCCGTTAGCGACGATTCTTTACTATGTGCGCCCGCATCTTGCGTGCGTTCGGGTTGTTAGCCGCCGGGTTACTGCGTGCGGATATATATAAGGCGTTGCCGCCACACACTTGAGCACCGTCTCTCTCTCCGCGGTGGCGGCACACCACGGGCAGGCGGAGGAGCGCAACGCACAGACGGGCGGCCGTTGGTGGTGTGTGCTCCGCCATATCGAAATGTAGTACCGCTGGCGTGCTTAGAGCTCTCCTCCTTTGTCACCGCTCCTCTCCCGGCATTATATTGGTGCTCGTGCGTTTCGGCGAGCGACGCAAGAAGGGCGTATCGTGCTCGGCCGCCATCTTCGTGTCGAGGCATGCTCCGCCGACCCGCAGGGGATTTCACCGGGTGGCCGTGCCGTGCTCGCCAAACTCTACAGGGGTCGCCGGACGGTGGTCGGCCGATCTACGAACTGTAGGTGAGCAAACCTAGCTACAGACGCTTCTAATTTCTTCTTTTAAGAAAAGGGAATATATTAAGATCCCAGCTTCGCATCGATTAATGCATATGGTCGAGATAGAATAGTGCATCTAGTTGTTGGCGGAATATCTTGACTTAAATTGGGTGAGGATTTCTTCAATTTCCACCCTCCTTATTTTTGAATACGATGGGGGATCGAAGCCGCTGGATGTACTAGGTGAGACACGACAATAATAAGTACTTACATGGGTTGCAATCTTTCCTAGCTACTGCGGAGGCCCATGTGCGTGAGACCCAGCAACCTATGTGGTGCCCATGTGTCGACCGCGGAACTGTGTGCAATACTCGAGTTCGTATTCAGTCCAAGCCCACCTAATCCTTCGAGGTTTCATGCCCGGGTACACAAGTTGGAACAAGCATGGAGAAGGTGTCAACGACAACGACCAAGACCAAGCGCGCCAGATCCTCAAACCGATGCCTGCGGCGAGGCAAAGAACAATTGGGGATGAGGAAATAATTGATGATGATGAAGTAGCGAGCTTGCCGCGAGCCCCGGCCCCTACTGTTGAGAATCTGGAGAAGTTGTCCCTACTGTCCGGTACACTAACGCTTCTCTAGCTGAAGGAAGAGAATCATTGGACTGACAAGAGCTTCAGACAATTGCTAGAGGTGCTCGGGGATATGCTTCCTCCACGTAATCTGTTGCCAAAGACTACATATGAGGCCAAAAAGCTACCAAGGCAACTTGCATCGGTGACCAAAGATCTTAAAGCCAAGAAAGCTCAACCGAGAGGCAACTTGGAGCAAAGGACCAAAGATCTTAAACCCAAGAAAGCGTAACCGGAGAGGCAACTTGGAGCAAGGATGGCAAGATCTTGAACCCAAGAAAGCGAAACCGAGAGGCAACTAGCCAAGAAAGCCGAACCGAGAGGCAACTTGCAAAAAGGACCAAATATCTTCGTGGTAATGCTATCAAGGCCGAGCTAAAAGAGGTTTCAAACTCGGCTTGAGACGATAAGGAGTACTTGGGCGAGGTTGATGATGCCATCGTGACCAAATTAAAGCTCGCCTCTGTGAAACAATTCTTGAACATGTAATCTTTCTTTGGCTATAGTATCGCTTTTATGTATGTGGGTTGTAAACATACTTTATCTCGTGTTCGCCGGTAGGCTTTAAGCGTCATCTTGCGTGGTAAATGTGAGAAATGTTAAAATGAGTCGGTAGTTATTTGTTTTAACAGTGTCTGTGCATGTCGAAATTGTTTAAAATGAGTAGGTAAATGAAGGAACAAGAAAAACAAACAAAAGACGTAAAGATTAAGATTGACACACACGCTTAGATATTACGGGTTTGTAGGTAACAAAAAAATACGTACGCTTCCTCTCGCTAGTGTTGTTCTATAATAATAATAATAATAATATAATTAGTTGTCCATACACCACCACATGAGTTCCCGCCACGTGAGCTCATCACGCCCATAAGTTCCTTGCATGCCTACATATATATATTACATCATCAAAGCCGATCGGGGCTAGCAAAAGTTAGAACTAAAAGAAATCCTTGCTCCTCCACGTCATTATCGCATCATTATCGCGATGGCTCCCTCTCAACAAAAGTGGCGCACGGGCGCATAGACTATACATCCGGTGCACTTGCCTCAAGGGGACTTTTGAACTTAGGCACCTTCAAAAAGAAGACCAACGCCATTATGTAGGGCTGGAATTCAAGAGCGCACTCCTCAAGCCACTGCTTTGAAATGATCTCTTCAATCATCCGGTCCTAAAAAGTTAGCTTTCGACCAGTCATGATTGCATTAATCAACTCTAGGACAGGCCACACTTGTTCAATATCATCGTCGTCCACATCAGGGCATAATTGTGCGCTTAAGAAGCTTCCGGATAAACTTAGGGTATCCTCCTCAAACCCCTATGCCACCATTCTCATCTCGGGGTAATGAAGAATCTGCTCCTCATCATCTTTAAGCACACCAAGACTAGAGGGACACTCATGCCTTGCTTCATTACATTGTAATCCAATCGACAAGCCTCTCGCAAATTCAAGAAAGGTAGCCTCCCGCTTTTGTTGTACTTGTCATCCGTATCAACTTCTCGTCCTCCGCCGAACCTCGAGTGTGGAATAGAATTGTCGAATGACCCTTTCATTCCGCCTTGCTTCATGCCCATCATAGAGATCAATCTAGACGCGAGGAAGGCATTGAGAACACTAACCGCCTCGGGCAGTTCTTCACGTGAGACCAAGACACCCACCTATGCTTGTTGTACATTTTTCTCGTTGTCCAAACCTCCTCGATACATCCGTAACTCGATTTATTGTGTGGAAATACTCGAAGAAGAATCTTTGGGCTTGTCGCATCGACTCTCATCACATAACTTTTCATCCCATTCCTTAGGGCCTTCACCAAGAATCGATGAGGAAACATAGCATAGTGTGTCTCGTCATACGGTTCATCATCACTAAAAGAAATAGAAAAAAAGTGACACAATACGATTAGCCCAATTCATTTCGATTCTCCGGATATTTGAGACATAAATATGCATAATCGGAAATGTCAAGACTTATAAGAACAGCAAACTAGATAACTAAAACAAACATCAAAATGAAATTGAAACATATATAACGCCAATCTATCCAATAGGGGAGGAAAATACATGAAACTTCATTAAATTTACAATGTTGAATCCAATCTCGATTTACATTTCCGCAAAAAATTATGAACAAACACTATTGAATGGCACAAATACTCGAAAATTTTGAATGCCCGACCGGTACAATGAAGTTGGAACAGGGGAACAAACAAAGAGAAACGTAAGCAAAAACAAAACAAAACAAATTTAGCAATTACACCCTCAGATTCATCCGCTTCGCTCCTCGCTAAATTTGAATGGATTTGTTAGGGAATCTACAAGAGATTAGGTAGACATAAATGCTATTGCTTTTACAAAACATAAATGTCATGCGGTCAAAGCACACACCATCGGTTAAATCAAGTCGTGTACCACGTAAAAACTACCAAATCAAACTAACCCTAACGAAAAAAACCCTCCACAAAGACGTACACAAAGCGGCTCGCATATGTGACTTCGAATACTAGAACACAAAGAAATTTCAAATGACCAACGACGTACTAACCTTGCGGCCACAAATGCGTCGAAAGATGGCATCAAGAACGGGCGGCGGCCCAAATAACAAAGACGAACAAAGGAGCAAAAGCCGTTGTCCATAGCGGCGTGCGGTGGAAGCCTCTAGAAAGGCGGCGCGGCGTGCCATAAGTATATATGATCCTATGTACAAGGCGCCCAAAAGAATAGCTATACATAAGATTGATGGATCAGATTGAACACGCGCTCAAAATGCCCGTAATAGAGGACCGATGAACTCCTCGACACTCGTTGCGGATCCTACACTCCTCGCCGCGAAAACGCCCACGACTCCGATTCCGTACATCCGCTTCATGCCCGCACCATTACGCTCTCGCACCGATGCCCATCATGGCGAGGCACCATTTGGGCTGTAAGGCGGGTTGTAGGCAACTCTTGTATCATATGCGCCGCCAAGTAGAACACCTAAAATCCCATGCCCGTCGGCGGGCCGAGTACAATTGATGTTCTTCCACGTCCCGCCCATCGCCGGTGGTCGCCTTCGATCTCCCGCAACACCCGCCGGCATAGTCGTCGTCCACCCCGCTGCACCGCTGTTTGCCGTGTAGAGCATAAGAGCAAGAGCATACTTGGCGGTTTCATGCCCCGACGCGGGCGGCGTCTGCAAAGATCTCGAGCCGCGGTGTGGTGCGGTGCGACCGGCGAAGACGGCATAAATGCCGCCCCGAAGCACGCCTCCGGTTGCCAACGGTGGGCGAGCTTGGTGATAAGACTGTTGTGATACTCGAAGCGATACCAACCGCGCCGGGCGGGTTCAAACATCCGTCCGGGGCCGATGCCCGTCCCACCAGAGGGGTCGCCGCACGCCGCTTTCATATCCGAACAGTGGGCCCGCAGATTGTGGAGGTCCTCTATGGGATCCGCGAGACCTTGGCGACACGACCGCAATCTCTCGCAAGCATGTCACGCGGAAGGTTTTCCATGGCGCGAGGTGGCGGCGCTGCGGGGGCTTTTCGTGGAAGCTCGAAAGCGAAGAGTGGTCGCCGCACCGGGCGGGGAGGTGAACAGCGGTGGGCGCCGGTTGGTGAGCAGCAAATGCGGGTGCGTATCGCGTAGCCCTGGCGACAGCGACATGGGTGCACTCCGGCGGCCGGCGGAGGTGTCGAGCCACGGACATGAACCGCGAAACAGGGTTCAAGGAAATGGGCGAACTATCCCAATACGCGTCTATACGATAAATGTTTTCAAACTGCTTGATTTTCCATGACAAGATGATCTCAAATTAAAATGTTATAAACTACAAAGTTTCATGGATATATATTTGAGAACCGCAATCGTTATGTTGGGGGCTTGTCTATCCAAGTCACTAAAAACATTTAAATTTCAATTTATATTTTTTCTTGAATTTTTTTTATAACCAATTTTTTCTTGAGATTAATCGAGACACTAAGAGTTTCATAACTTAGCAAGATCTACAATTCTCGTTGTTTTTCCCCATCCGACATAGTGCTAGTGACATTGTTCACGAATCTTAGAAATCTCTCTTCTACTTTCATAAACTCTATGACAAAGTGTAAATCTTGTGGATAGTGTTACCGCGACATCATCATATGAAGAAATGACAACTTTTATGTTGATGACTTCTCCCTCGCTGAAATCATTTTAGGTGCTCGAAAAATGTTGTTTGAAGTTGTAATTTTTGAAATTCAAACTTCAAATGTTGTCGAAACATGACAAGAGTAATAGAAGTAAGAAAACAATCTCTTGATAGAGCATGATTTTACAAAATTTTAGAAAGAAAAACCATCACACGTGGAGTTACTATGAGGGAGGGAAAGACTAGCTAGTCACAAGTTTTGACCACGATTAAAAGAAAAATTAGGGTTCTTGATCCCTAAAGGTCTCCGACATGGCGGTGCACCAAGATGCGCGGATGTCGCCTCTCTCTAGCGACCATCACCGTGTCATCAAGAATGATATCTTCCCCGCAACTTTTTGAGCACAGGTCAAAAAAATTTAATAAATATTATTCGTCTTATTTTCACTACGGAGTAGTACTAATAATTAATCCGACGCTTCGTGACAAGGAACCGTGGTGTTCAAGTCCCACGCCGACTCTCCTCTGCCGGCCGCGCGCGTCCCCATAAAAAAGTACCGAAAAGGTTTTGGTCAAAACTTTTTTGGGAATATAAAAACTTGTCTTTTCATCCATCCTTGGTAAAGGCCGCGGCAAAGTCATTCGCACTCGCACTACGCACTCCTTTTTTCCAACATGGGTCTCAGAGAATCGTAATCATACATATGGAGTCATTTCACATGCCCGCTCGATCGATCGAGAGAATGAGGTGAGTGTTCGATGCCAAATTTGTTTCAACACAAGGCCAAAATTTGGCTCTCTAGAACAAAACCAAGCTGAATTGTTGAGCCACAATAATGCACAAACTAGCAATACAGTTCAATACAGATTCTTGAGAGCCGGAGCATTCCAAATTTGAACAACTTTTTGATAATATAACAACATTACGGAGAACAAAGTTGTTTTGCTAGCGCCCCATTTTGGCTGATTTAATAGTATTCTCGTGAGACATAACAAGTCTGAAACAAGATGAAGCAAGAGCACACAAACATTGTCAAAGAGAGGAAGCAAGACCTAAGCTAAGACCTAAGCTACGAAGACATTATATGGACGTCCCCGGGTCCGGACTCGAGTAGGGGACGACGACACCCTCGAGGAGCTTGGCGGATTATAATCTCCAGCCAGCAGTCCTAAGCGCCAGCCATGGCCATGACCGGGGCTCGAGACCTACACGGGAGATTATAGTCCTACGGCCGTGACCCCACTCGTCGAAGTCCACCGAAAGGGTCTCTCAAAGAAAACTTGAGTCCGACCCGGAAAAATGCTCAACTCGGGCGAGGAGAGGGACTCGGACGCTAATTATTGAAACCGGCGTTCACGGCGACTTCCAAAGACCGAAGCCAAACTTTAAAATAGAAACTATATGTAAGAGCCAAATTATTGAGCAATATATAGGAGGAGTCACATAAATTTGTAAGACAACGACTGCTCCTAGCGTTCGCGCTGGGCTGATCCGTCTTTGGGCGCTAATTCGATGTCACTCAAGACTTGTCTCTGAGGGAGACATGCATTCCAAACGACACTTAACTCCAAGGAGTTGGCAAAGCAACACAAAGAAAATGTGCTTTTCTTGCCACATTTTCTTCGACGTGTGGCCCGTCAGGGCACCTTTCGAGCTCTGCTACGCATTGCTCGGACCTTTCTGCCTCATTGCAAACCGCTCCTTCCTGCCAAAGGTAATCGATCCATTTTTCATTCTTTCCATACTTTTATAATCTCCCGCGTAGGTCTTTGTGGTTGTACAAGCTATAGCATGAATCACACAAATATTCAAGACAAAACAAAACCTTTTAGAGCCACTAAAAACTTCAAAAAAAAAGTTTTTCGAGATCTCAGCGGTGTTTACCCAAGAAGATGTGCTTCTTTGCGACATTTTCTTCGGCCTCCTTCCCAACCCAACACTAGCTAAAACAAGAGATCGAGCGGCCGGGACTTCGTGAGACCACATGAAGTCGAGATCCGAATGGCCGGACTCGATCCAGACCTGCAACCACCAAAAAAGAAAAAAAACTCTGATTTGCTTTGCTTCAAAACCACATGAAAAACCATATCTAGCTGCATGGATGTGATAAAGAGCACCACCCGCCCGGGATGGAGACGAAGGTGAAGGCGAGGCGGACCCCCCTCGTCGGACCGCTCTGTACTAGGTTTGGTTGAGATGAGTTTGGAAAGTCCCACGGAGAAGAGGTGAGAATGTACAATATGAGAAGAGGTGTATGGGAGAAGGAAGAGACGAGAGATCATGCGAGAGAAAACCGCCCATAGTAGCACTATAAGGAATCCGAGGTGGCAACTATAGAGTGTTCGATGCGAGACACCATGGTCCCATGGTTAATGTAAAATGCCAATGCCCCTATTTATGGGACGGAGGGTGTACCCATCACGTAGTACACACCAAAAGCTATCAAATTAAAGTTTGTTCAATCGAGATCACCATCTAGAAGCCGAAGAACCTATGACACTCATTGCGGATCCTACACTCCCCTCGCTACGAACACGCACCACCACACCGTTTGCAACGAGACGCGACGGCGGCCGCACCATCCTCGGCTTTTCAGACCGATGCCCGTCATGGCGAGGCACCATTTGGGCTATAGGACGGGTTGTACGCCACTCGTCGGGTATATGCGTCGCCAAGTCGCCCACCCTAAAATTACAAGCCTGTTGGCAAGGCCGAGAACAGTTGATGTTCTTCCACGGCCCAGCCATCGCCGTGGTCGCCTTCGATCTCCCGCAACACTCGCCGGCACACGGCCATTTGCGGCACCGGTGTTGGCCCCAGAGAGCACAAGAGCAAGAACATATTTGGCGGTTTCATGTCCTCGACGCTGGGCGGCGCGCCGCGGCATCTCGGCAAATGGCGTGATGCTCTGCGACCTCGACGAAGACGGCATACATGCCGGCCCCGGGCACGCCTCCGGGTTGCCGACGGCGGCGAGCTTGGGACAAGACTCTCGCGATCCTCGAGCGATACCCACCGCTACCGGCGGGTACGAAAACATCCGCCCGGGCGGGTACGTAAAACCGGGGGTCACCGCACGCCGCTTTCATATCCGAGAACAATTGGCCCGCAGATTGTGGAGGTCCTCCATGGGATCCGCCGAGACCTTGGCGACACGAATCACAATCTCTACAAGCATGTCACGCGGAAGGTTTTCCATGGCGCGACGCGGCGGGGCTTTTTTGGTGGAAGCTTTGAGCGCGCTCTAGCTATTTTTTTTGTCGGCAAAGAGTGGTCGATGTCACCGGCGGCGGCGGCGTGAAGATCGAAAGCTGCCGCCGAGGTGAGCAAAGAATATCGCGGGTGCGTAGCCCGGTGCGGGGAGACGGACATAACCCGCGCGGAACGCACCGAGGAAAAACGGCAGACGCCCCTAATAATAATTTCTCAAACTTGCATGTGTATCCTTTGTGTATCCTACACAACTCTCGAGTCTCGCCGCAGAGGGATGCTCGTCCCACCATGGCGCCGCCGCACGCCTTTGCCATCCGCTTTAGAGGTCATCCATGGGATCCTCTACGCCCTTGGCACGCGGATGGCAACCAATGCAAGCCCAAGCACCTCCGGTGGAAGCCGCCGCATGGTGCACGGCGAGGACGACGCGGCATACCGGGCGGTGGTCGTGACGTGGAAGGTGACGCGTGAAGCTAGCGGCGATGACGAGATAGATGTAGCCGGGCGTTGAAGTGAGCTCGCCCCAAATTGCGCAGCGATCGCGTAGAGGTAGCGAACCCACGCAGCCGACGAACGTTTTTACTCACGCATTTTCAGAACGCTGGTCTCAGTAACATATGGCATATTAATCACAAAGGATAATATAATATATAATCCATGAATTTTCATCATATCTTATCTTATCTTATATCTTATATATATATACTACTAAAAAGAATGAAAAGGAATCGCCCACCGGTCGGACTCACCCCTCGGCTCCGCATGAAGCACCGCCTCGCTAAAAAAATAGGAATTAGGAATTTTCACCCCGGCTAAACACCCCGTTCGCTCTAATCACCCCGCTCCCATTATTAAAGGGAGCAATCAAATAACCAACCATTTGCATCCCACACGCCCGCCTAAAAATAGGAATTTAATTCTTGGATATTAAATTATTAATATCACCCCATAAAATAGCACCTATAATTACGATTGGTATGTTTTAGAGCATTGTTGGCCTTATTTCTCAAAAGCGAGAAAATTCTAAACAACTTTAGTGTTCTCGGGTACTTAAGTTTGTCTTCGTGATTGAGCCTCTTGTTGATAGAGGATTTATTATATGGCTAGAACATAATCAAGCCCGGAGAAAATGAGAATTGTTGATCACGGAGAAAGGAAAAAAAGTGAATGATATTTTTCCCGGCAACGCACGGGCATTTACCTAGTAATCTATGAGTTTCCAACACAACAGTAATTATTGATAACACGTGCTAAGATACACATAAATAAAAGTTCGCCTACAATCTCGCTTTTGACCATCCGTCTTATTTAAATTTCTTATACAAATAATAAAATAAACAAATCATTATGAAAGTAAACGATAAAATAAGTCATAACTAAATAACTAAAATTTCTTAAAACTTTTTGAATAGACAAACGGTCAAACCTAGATTATAGAAGTCAAAAATGTACTTTTATTTGTGGGACGGAAGTCATAATAAAGCAATAAAAGCTAGAGTTTTGGCCATTTTTTTTAATGATGAAGTAACGGGCCGCGCAAGCTATTTTTTGGCTTAGTAGGAATAGCGAAAAAATAGAGGCGCTATGGCGCTTATTCGTGTTTATAGCGCACAATAGCGCAAAGTATATGACCCTGATAGGACGGCCCCACCACGCGCCTTCTCCCAGCTGCAGCTGAAGTGGCGCTATTTCGGTATTTCCTCCCTTTTCCTTGTGCCGCCCCCAACTTTCCACGATTTTTACGCGCCGAGCTTTCGCGAAACTCAAAAACCCTCAACCGCCTCCTCACGCGATCCATTTCATATCTCATCCGCCTATGCTAACAGACGATCCATTTCATTCCTCATCCGCCCCCTCACAGCGATTCTAGGGTTTCCGGCCGCCTCATCGGCCCAGCGTCACCGCCGACGATCCGCGCCATTCTAGCCGACGCCGCCTCCGCCCGCGACCTCCTCCTCCGACGGCGTCTTCCTCCACCAGGCGATTCTAGGGTTTGATATGTAGCCCATCAATCTTGTCTGTGCCTATTACATAAACTGTTACTGAACTACATTTTGTTGATTCCACTATTCCTGAGCTACTTTTTTTTGTGTGTGGGGGGCGAGGTGATCTGTTCCCGAGAACTGCTCGCTTGTTTAATATTATTCTCCGAGAGAATAAGTCAAACAAGCTGAAGCAAGCACAAGCGAACAAAGCTTGACTAGTCCTCATAGAGACAATGCACGCCTATTACGAAATTGAACTATATAATTTTATTAAAATACTGCAAATCACTGCCGCTAATTTTCTTTTTATACATGAATATACGTGCTCAAGAACAATGACTGCTGTCAGAGTACTTCAACTATCTTGTCTTACAGAATGTCCTTATTAAAACAACTATTACCAAAGTACTTTCCCGAACTACATTTTTTTTTTGTTTTCTCGCCTTAGTGGTTTGTGTAGTCCTCATAGACGCCTATTACGTAATTGAACTCAGATAATATTAGGCCCCCGCAAATTTTCAGCGATCAAATTTTCAAATCTGTTCAGCGACAAAGCTAGCTACTTCGCGATTTTTCCATCCAACAAAGAGTATCAACGCATCATCAGCGGAAAGAGATAGAGAGCACGCAGTGTCGCCTCAATTTTTCTCGTCGCCTATAAGTGAGGAAAGGTGATAATTTTGTCCTCGATGGATATAGAGTTGTAGATACTTGAACAATACACCCGATCGCTACAATAATGATATTATCTGTGTGTTTTGTCATAGGACACCGCAACTACTTTGCTTGTTTTCTTTATAGATGAATATGCGTGCTCAACAAACACAACCGCTTCCTCAGAGTACAACTATATACCATGTCTTACAAAATTGATCCTATTAAACGAACCAAGGCTAAACTACAGCTTTGTTTATATTCCTCTATTTCTAAACTGCATTTTTTTTGTTCTCTCGCCTCTTTGGTTTGTTTAGTCCTCATAGACCGCCTATTATGAGAATGAACTGCTACAATTTTATCCTCGATGGATATGTCGAGTTGTAGATACCGAACCCGACACCGAGTGCTACTATAATGTTGTTATCTCACGTGTTTACGTCATAGGACACCGCAAATACCGCTGTTTGCCAAGTCTCGCAAGATATTTGTCAAGTTAAATCAAACCCCATCTCCAACGGTTTGGCATTTTAACTTGGCAAAACCCAAATTAGTGGCTGCATGCGGCATGCATGGGAGAGAAGGTGCAAAAGACGCAGAGAGGAGTTTTGCCAAAGTTGAGATTCACTTGGCAAATATGTGCGGCTTGGACCCTCAAATGCCAAGTCTCACCAATTTGCCAACCCAAATGCCAAACCATTGAGAGGACAATTCATAGATTTTGGCATAAATATGGAATGCCAAGCCCAAATGCCAAACCGCCGGAGTTGCTCTAATACTATCTTGTCTTAAAAAAAAAATTGCCTATTACATGAACGGTTACCGAACTACGCTTGCTTGTAGATACCGAACCCGACACCCGACCGCTACTATAATGTAGTTATTCTGTGTTTTTGTCGTCATATTAAACCGCAAATACCGCCGCTTAATTTTCCTACATGAATATACGTGCTCAAGAAGACAAGAACAATGACCGCTCAGAGTACTTCAACTATCTTGTCTTACGAGAATGTCCTTATTAAAACAACCGTTACTAAAGTACGCTTTGATTATATATTCCTCTATTCCTGAACTACATTTTTTTTTGTTTTCGCCTCGGTGGTTTGTGTAGTCCTCATAGACGCCTATTACAGAATTGTTGGTGTTGCCCTAAAGCGGGCTACCCCCGGTAGGACGAATCACTCAACTAAGCTAAACTCAACACTTTCGAAGATGTATGCTAATCTGAACACTCCTTTTATTAATCTTACGTGCTTCTTACAAAGCCCCCCTGGGGGTCTATTTATAGTCCGTAGACTATTACAATTCCTATTTTACCCTTCTACCAACCCTAGGCCTCGGCGCCTCCCGTCGACGACATGAGGGGCGTGAACGGTACTTTCCACGCCGCGGCTGCGCCTACCCCCGCGGGATAACCCGCAAGACAAGACAAAAGTCACCGGGCTCCGGCCGCTCCGGCCGGACGGCCGAAAGCAATCGATTTCGCCCATCCGGGGCGAAACCCGCCGGATCTGCCCCGATGTTTCCCTCGAACGGTCCTCCGGCTTCGCGCGATCACCGAATGTTCAAGCGTTCGCCCCCGCGCATCCCCGACGGCCGCATAGGGCGAATCGACAAAAGCTCGGCGCCTCGGCCATTTTCACCGAAAGTCACCACCTTCGCCCCGTCCATTTAGCGGATCGGGTTCGGGATGAAACCTAGAGTTTTGGCTAAGTTGGCCTGAAGCCCCCTGGTTTCGTGGCGCCGCCTCACTTAGGCCGACTTAGCCCAGAGGAAATCCGCCTTTCGACACACGCCCGAATGCAAATACCTTCGTTCGCCGCGATCTTTGGTCTCACACCACCGGGACGGAAGCTCTCACATTCGGGTCGTCGTCGGCCAAGAAGACCCTCGGCCCAACGTGGTACTCGACCCGCCTCGAACGGATGTCCCGACTTTCGCCGAGCCGAATGTCCCCGGCTTTCAAAAAACACCGCGATCTTTCATTCTTGATCCTTAGGTTCCTTGGGCCGACCGCAGGGGGTGGGCAAGTTCCGGTCTCCCCCCCAACAAGAGCCCCTCGGGACCAAGGGGCGTGGTCAAGTTTCGTCCTACCCTTGGTTTTGATCCTCCCGCCCAAGAAACCCCCTCTACACGAAAAGACCTTATTGTCCTTTTTCGTGTGTTAGTTTTTTTTTTTTTTGAGAAATCGAAACGCCGCATTGGTTTGCGTGTTCGAAGTGGCGGATGGGACGCCGCCTCGATCTGCGGGCCAATTTTGCCTATTTAAGGGCGAGGGGGGGGGCCCCCCCGGCTCATTTGTTCCCCTCGCTGCCCTCGTTGCTTCTTGGCTCTTGAGCACAAGAGCTTTCGGCGACTCCACTTTCGGAGCTTGAGGACTTTCGGCGACTTCATCTCTCCCAAGAAGTTCTCTCTTCTCTCTCTTTCCGCTTGAGCTAGGTGCACGCCTTTTATTTTAGGGTTTCGCCGTTTTCAATTTTTGCATTTTTAGGTTTCGTTGATTCAATAGAATGTCGGGTTCGGGCTAACTCGGGATCCGGCTCTTCGTCAAGAGCTCCGGTTCCAAAGCAGTTCATCAAGTTCAGATTTGACGCTGTTAGTGTGATCAACGCACGCCCACTTTAGAGCGTGAACCCACACCCGTATTCCACCACCGAATCTAGCGGTCGAATCTCGAGGGTCCCAAGTAGCCCCCAAGTCATGGATGAGGTTGATGTTGATGTTGACATCGAGGGGTCCCCCGTTGGAGGAGAGGTTTCGCAGCAGGCCGAGCCGACCTATCGGCCGGAAAGCGTAACATGAGGTTTCTTATGGAGCTCCCGAGGGTTCAGATGACGAAAGCTATACAGCTGCCGAAGGTTCCGGGGAGAATCCGGGGCCTCGGACTCTTCATGAAATTTACTGGGCTGGACGTTCGCGCGTCCGAGGATACTTTGAATGAGTATGTTCGCAAGGGTTTCTGGACCGCCGGACCCGGTTGTCGCGGTGGGCTCCGGCCCCGATGAAAGGGATTCCGAATCCCGGACCCGAGGCGCTGGTTTTTAAGGATTACTTCCGGGCCGGGTTTCGTCTCCCCCGTGAGGATGCGTTCGTAGGGTGCCGTGCTTGAACGATTCGGGTTCGTGATTCATCATCTAACACCGAATGCATTCACGCGCGCCGGGGCATTTGTCCGGGCTATGAAAATGATGGGAGCCCCTCTTTGCGTGGAAACTTTCGTCCGCCCGCTATGCTCTTCACAAGAAACCGAAGAAGATTCGGGACGTCGAAGGAAGAGCATTGTGTTGTGCACTTCGGGGCTACACCTTTATTCCGAAAGGCAACCTTCGACTCGCCCGACATTCTCGCAACAAGTGGGACGAAATGGATGGACTTTTGGTTCTACGGCGAGTTAGTGCCAAAAATGAACAGAATCCGCCTTCGTTGGGCCGCCAATGAACAAGTGCTTTGGCAAGCCGAATGGTGCCTTTGCGCCGCGAAGTGTCATCTTTGCTTTCATCGCGGATGTTGAAGGAAATGCCGAAGCATCTCGGGCGTTCCTCGGTACTTTGGAGAGGCAAAGCACTCGAGATCTGGTGGAAGAGTGGATTGCTATGGAGGTTCGACCATTGAGCTCTTTGGTGAGATTCGACATCGAATCGCCTAGCTATAACTATGAAAAGAATATGGTTAAGGCCTCTGTTCCTTCGAGGTTTCACTCCGTGAATGCGTTTCTTTCGGGTTTGTCACGGATGAGGCGTATGCGATTCTCGGGTTGGTGACGGATCGCGAATACAAAGGCCGGCCCGTGAGATAATTGGTGAGAACGCCCGGATCAATAGGGCATTCGATGCCATGAAGGTGCCTTATCCTCCTCGGATGACGCCGGCCGAGGCGAAGGGAGAAGGCTGCACGCAAAGGCGGCCTATCGGGGAAGACTGCCTCGCTTGATTTGGCTCACCATGAGCGAATCAAGAGGCAAAAATGGCTCGCCGGACCAGGCCGAAAGAGCCTAAAGACATCGAGGTAGGTCGCCTCATGGCTAAGGTTCCCGGTCTTCGTGGCCGAAAGGTTACATTCGCCGCATCGCCGATTTGGCGTTGTTACTTCGGCCTCGGTATATCCTTTTTTCCTTTTATAATTCTGTGTTTCGCTTGATTATCTTTCGTCGTTTTGCTCGTTCTTTTTTGTTGTCGCTTTCGATTTGTTTCGTTCGCAGGTTCTCTCAAGTGATTCGGAGGATATGGCCGGGAAGGCGGTTAAGGACCCCTTGGCCACCCTTAACGATGCCGGGCGATACGACCTCGTCGGGCCCCATGTTTGCGAATGTGAAGCGCCCTCACGATGGGACCGGGCGCTACGAATCCCGCGTCAAAAAAGCGGGCTTCGACCAAGGAAGCCGTGGGTTCCTTCGTCCGCTCCTCCGCCGTCCCCCGCGCCGAAAGCTACTCTGTAAGTCTCGGTTCTACCGAGAGTTCGTCAAGAATTCGAATTTTCAAGGATTGCCTCTTTAGCACGGCGCACTCTCTCTCGGAAGCACATCCAAAGTGACTTTAGGGAGCCCGTGGTTTACTCCGGGTTTAGCTCCCGAGGAGATGAGCCCGCGGAGGGAGAAGACTTACAAGCTTGCTCAGGTCTAGGAGTCGATTCGGATGCGAGGGTCATGGCCGGGGTGGATCCTCGAACTTTGCCTCTTCTTCCTTCGGAGGCGGGTGTCCGATTCGCACCGACCGCTCGTCTTCTTTCTCGGCTCCGCACACGGAGAAAGAGCTATCAAGACGGAGCCTCGGCTCCTTTTCGACGCCTCAACTTCTATGCTACTTGGGGTAAGTTGATGTTTCGTTTTTCCCTTTCGATCAATAGAATTAGATTCGTTCTTTTATTGATTCGTGTTTTTGCGCGTCCATGCCTCATGCGCCCCGACCCTTGAGAAGAAGTTTCAAGGGCGGGGTAGCAAGGCCCTCGAGGCCGAAAAAAAGCCAAGGTGGAGAGGCTCACCAAGGAGCTTAAACGGCCAAGTCGGAGAAGATGAAGGCCGAGCTTCGGGCCGAAACGGCCGAATCTAAGCCGAAGACCCGTGAGGCGGATCTCGAGGACGCCGAAGACCAACCATTCGCTTTCTCATGCCATTGATCATGAGACGAAGGCCGGGATTTCGGCGCTGCAGAAGCTGCTGGCGTCCTTCAGCGATGAGGCTGCTCGCCACCGGAGCCGACCCCCCGAGGAAGAGGCTCACTTGGGCGGGTGCGAGATCAAGTCCCCGCGACGACCGGGTTGAGACGGGGAGGGCTACGCCTCCCCGGAGACTCTCCGGCCTTCGGCACCGCCCTCCTTGGTGCCGGGTGTTCTCATCTTGAGGCGCTTGAGCCGGATGAGGACGCCCTCCGTGTACTTGGCGGACCGAGAGCGCTTTTCGGCGGCCGGTAAGTTCTATCGAGTACCGGCTAAAGGGAGGAAAGGACCTCGCCATGTTCGGCGGCCGAATCCCGGGCAAATGTAAGTTTTTAATTACCTCGTTTCATGGTTCTTTTTAGATTCATCTTTTGTCCGTCCTCGTCACCGACCGATCTGCTTTTTGGTGTTTTGCGATCATGGGAAGAGAAGGTGGAGATCCGGGCGCGGTCAACGCCCCGTCGGCTGAGCGGGACGGGCGAGGCACCAATACCGACCGCGCGGCCCCTCCACCGCCGGAACTCCTCCCGCCTAGCAGGGATGGCGAAGCCGCCCGGGATGCGGTCAAGATAGGGTAGAGTAGATGCTCTTCAAGATTCTGTTAGATTCGCCCGGTTGGCCCTTTGTAATGATACAATGTTGAGATGTTTCTTTAAATGTTATGGCAGGTTCCCGATGAGGGGACTTCCGGTTTGTTGGAAGATCCATTTCCTTTAAATGTTGAGCGCAACGGATTCGGAGTTAGTGGGGCTTCATGGCTTAGGGCAGCGGAGGATCATCCCAACGAAATGGATGACTTCTTTGCTTCTCGTCGGGATAGGATCATTCGGCGTGGCCACCGCATGCTTGACTTTTGGAGTACTTTCGTTCCCTCTGCTAGACAAAGAAACTTAGTTCGTGGCGTTTTACCCGAAATAAAGTAGAGATAAAAGAGGAACCTATTGAGCTTTCGGCTCCTAGATATAGGTATTGCTCTGTCAAGGATCTTTGGTTGAATAAGCCATGTAAATAATACTTTTGATTAAAAACGGTTTTGTTTTCTCGGAAAGAGTTGTCTTTTACAAGAAACCCCCTCCCCCCTTTTGCGAGGAAACGAAAGTCGCACGCTTTGCCGAAAAGTGATTTTAGCTTTCAATCACATTTATACATTTGTCGCGCTGTTCATGAAGGGCTGGAGTAACCTTGTGGCCGAATGGTATCTATTTGGACATTCAGCCATCTTGGAGCTACAGCTTTCTCTCTTCTCCTTGGTAATGAGCATGTGTTGTAGTGCTTGACATTGTTACATGGCAGGGCTTGGGCGAACGTGTGATCTTTTGGCATTCGTGAGCTGGCCTTCTTATGCACTCGAGTAGATTCGGCCTTGCTCATGCCATGCCGCCGGGGATGGACTCGCGCAATTTAGAATGCCGGCTCGGGTTTCACCAGGCATTCGGCGCTTCAGATTTCGATGTTCGAGAGAGTTGAGTCTTTGCCCCGCCCGAACCCGATGTTGTCGGCAGCGGGGTAATTCCTGCTAGGCCTGAATTGGTCGACGAGCTGCATACGCAGCTCTTTCAGGTCTTGACTGGGGGACTCCCACATGGTGAGGCTGTCCTTCAGCTGGGCTGGTTTCAACTCTCCACCTCTCTTTGGCCTAATGCTGCCTCAGCCTTCCTGACTCCTGTCAATCCTAATTGGCCGAAGCCCTGAGACGGGATGTAATCCCCTATTTCGCTTCTTATTCTTGATGGTGTCTACTTAAGAAGGTGTTGTCACCTATGCAGCTTGTTGCTGCTTCTGAGAGATATGCGACCCTCGGGGGTCTTTTTATAGTGGCCTTAGGTGTCCTTTCCTGAATCCTTGGCCTTTATTGTTTTTGATTTGCCTGAGACATGCAATGGATGTACGGGCGCTCGATTTTCATTGATTGCGCGTACCTACTTATTGTCCTTTCTTGGATTTTGGTGGTTTAGTGCACCTGTGTGCGTCTTTACTAGACGACTTGCATTGTTGGCCGAAACTAACTTTTTTGCAAGTTTCGGTTGGGTTAGGCGTTTTTGCCTTTTGCTTCTTTTGGGATTGTCACTTTGTGACTTGCTCCCGACATTCGGTCCTTTTCTCGACCTTGGTCTTTCGGCTTCTCAAGCCTTTTGTTTGCTGATCTTTTCAGCATATACATCCTTTCCGGATACGTAATATGCCGAATGTAACAAGAATGACGAAGCCACTTCTTGCTTTTGGCTGTTTTCTTTGGTGTTCTTATGCTTGGGGAAAACGGAACCTTTATAGGGGCTCACAACCGAATGTTTCAAGGTTGCCTCATTAAAAACCTCACACCCCCAAAAGGGCTTCCCCAAAGGAAAAAAAAGAGCGCAACCCTATTGTAGCTTCCTCGTGTTAGTTATTACAAACCATGGAGAAAGAAAAGAAAATTACAACTCCCAAAGACCAGGAGCATTCGTCACGCATAGAATCTGCGGGAGATTATCCGCGTTCCATGTGTGTTTGGATTCGCCGCCTTCTTCCTCGTCTGTAGGCGAAATACCCTGTGCTTGACCATGCTTGCGACGACGAACGGGCCGTACCATTGGGACTGTAGCTTGCGTTGCTTGTCGATGCCGAACCAATACGAGATCGCCCGGGTAGATGTTCTTTTCGAAGGATCTTCTTGTCCCTCCAGTTTGCATTTCCTTGTGGTAGTTGTCAAGGTTCTTCGCGGCCCGCAACTTTCGAATTCGATGTGTCGGCATCTACAAACCTTTGAATTTCAGTTACATCCGCTATCTCGCGTGCGAAATGAGCCTAGCTTGAGCTCTTCGGGTTTTATGGCCTCCTCGCCATAGAGTAGATGAAACGGGTGAACCCGGTTGCCCTCGAGACTTCGAGATGTTGTTGTGCCCCTGCATCGCAACAACCATCATCTCGGTGGCCATTTTCCCTTGCCTCGCATCCCAGACACTTGGAGACAAATGAGAAGATTAGGCCATTGGCCTTTTCAACCGCTCCGTTGCTTTGCGGATGGTAGACCGAAGCGAAAGTTACTTTGATGGAGAGCTCCTCACAGAAGTTCCGAAACTCAGTTGAGTCGAACTGCTTGCCGTTGTCCACAGTTATGTAGGATGGGACTCCGAAGCGGCAGTTATTATCGTTGCCATACAAAGCTGATCAAGGTGGCTGAGGTGACTCGGGCCAGGGGCCTTGCTTCTATCCACTTGGTGAAATACTCAAGTGCCACGCTTCTATCCACTTGGTGAAATACTCAAGTGCCACGGCGGCGAATCTCACATTCCCTGGTGCTGTTGGTAATGGCCCAACTATGTCTACGCCCCAACGTTGAAGAGGCCAGGTTGGCACTATCGATCTGGTTGGGTTGGATGGCGCGTTTTGCTTCTTGGCAAACATTTGGCAGCTCTGGCATGTCTTTACCAGTTGTTTGGCGTCTTCAGCTGCCGTAGGCCAATAAAATCCTTGTCTCATTGCTTTGTGTGCAATTTCGTGAGGTCCCCTATGAGCTCCACACATTCCTCCATGTATTTCTTCTAAAAGCTTTCGTCCTTCTTCTGTGCTGATGCACTTGAGCTTCGGAGCTACTATACCGTCTTTGTACAGTTCACCTCTTATGATTGAATAGTGCTTTGTTCGTGACTCCATACGTTGCTGCTCATGCTTGGATTCGGGCTCATAGGTGCCTGCTAAGAATGCGAATATGGGGCTTCTCCAATCATGGCTTGCGATGACATGAATGCTCTTTGGCACTTCCTCTTCATCTCTAATTGCTTTTGCTGAGAGTTGTTGGAAAAATACATCCGGAGACGTTGGGATTCCTAATGCTGCTGCTTTCGCCAACTTGTCTGCTTCTCTGTTTTCACTGCGTGGTATGTACTTTATTGAGAACCCCGCAAAGTGCTTCTCCATCGATCTTACCGCCTGTAAATATCTAATAAGAACTGGTTCCCTAGCTGTGTACTCCTTCTCACAATGTCCACTGACCATCTAAGAGTCTGTGCGGATGATGCATCTTTTAACTCCCATAGCCCTTAGCTTTCGGAGCGCTAGCAACACAGCTTCGTACTCGGCTGTATTGTTGGTGCTGGTGAACTGCAACCTGGCTGCATATCTGATTGGCGGTCCCTGTTGAGGTGTCAGAATTGCCGACACCCCAGCCCCTTATCGCACCAAAGCTCGTCACAAAATGCCGTCCAGGTAGGTTCGTCAAAAACTACCGGACCGGATTCGCCGCGGGTGTCCAATCTGCTATGAAGTCAGCTATTGCCTGTGATTTTATTGCTGATCTATGTTCGTAATCAATCACGAATTCATTGAGCTCAGCCGCCCACTTTCCAACTCTTCCGATGGCTTCCCATTTGTTTCTCGAATAGGGCCTCAAGTGGCTGAGAAGAGATGACCCGAATCTTATGTGCCTGAAAGTACTGTCTTAGCTTTCGGCTAGCCATCAGGACCGTGTAAGCTATCTTCTCTAGCTTTGAGTAGTTTAGCTTTGCCGCTGAAAGGGCCTCAGATACGTAATAGATGGGAAACTGTTTAAGCTTGTTTTCATGCTCTTTCTCTTCAACCAGGACTGCACTTACTGCCACTGGTGATGCAGCTAGGTACAGCAGTAGAACCGCTTTTGGGGATGGTTTAGTCATGGTCGTCAAGTTGGTGAGATAGTCTTTAAGGTCTTGGAAAGCCTTTTGCTGCTCAGGACCCCATTGGAACTCAGAGCTATTCTTGAGCACCCCTCAAGAATGGCAATCCCTTTTCACCGATCTTGATATGAACCGGGCCGAGAGCCGCCACCGCCCGCCGTAAGTCGTTGAACCTTCTTTCGGCTATCCGAGGCTTCATGTTTACGATGGTGAGATCTTGTCCGGATTCGCCTCTATACCCCCGGCGAAGACAAGGCATCCCAACATCTTGCCCTTGGTGATCCCAAAGATACATTTCTCCGGATTCAGCTTAAGCCCACTTCGTCGTAGGTTCGCGAAAGTTTCTTTTAGATCATTGATATGAGATTCTTTTCGACCGCTTATTACTACTATGTCATCCACATATGTCACTAGGTTCTTCTTTTTCTTTTGTTCCCTGAACACTTCGTCCGACATTCTGGAGAAGGTAGATCCGGCATTCCTGAGTCCTTCAGGCATTCGTTTGAAACAATAGGTTCCCCACGAGTGATGAAGCTTGTCTTCTCTTCGTCTTCCGGGTTCCCGATGGATCCGGTGGTATCCGGAAAAGCAATCGAGTAGGCTCATTCTTTCACAACCTGAGGCCAAGTCGATCAAGGTATCTATTCTGGGGAGGGGGTACGGGTCTTTCGGACATGCCTTGTTTAGATCAGTGAAGTCTACGCACATTCGCCACTTTTTGATGTTAGGATCTGTTGTCTTTTTTTGGACCATTACCACATTCGCCAGCCATTCCGGATATTGGACAGGACTTATGACGCCTGCATCAGAAAGTCTCTGAACCTCGGCAGCTGCTGCGGTACTTCACTCTTCGAATAACTTTCTCAGTCTTTGTTTCTTAGGTTTCACCGTTGGTATGACATTCGATTATCTTTGAGCTAGGCTTCGGCTTACTCCTTTTAGGTCCTCTGGCGACCATGCAAATACATCGAGTTGGAGTCAAGAAATGCAGATAACTGAGATGCTTCCCCTGGTTCTAGCTCAGATCCTATTATGATCTCTCTTTCGAGGCCTATTGTGGATATCGGAACCCTTCCGGTGGATTCGGCTGATTCCACTTTCGGCTCTTTGGCATTTGGGTTGTGTTCGAATCTTCTTCTTTGTCTTCATCTCGCGCTGTCTCCGTTACCTCATTGATCATCTTTGTAGCCGTGTATTGGCTTTGCATCTATTCTTCGGGCTGCCTCTTGGTCGCCCCAAACGGTTACAACGCGGAATGGGGATGGTATTTTCATACCTGAGAAAACTTTGCTTGATCACCGCGTCGAACTTGCGATGACACCCTTGCCGAATATTGCTTTGTATGCGGGTAGTCTATGTTGACTATGTCAAATGTGATTATTTCGGTTCGGCACAATCCAACCTCACCGAAAGTTACTGTAATGTCTTTCTTGCCTATCGCATCTATCTTTTTTCCACCGAATCCGAACAAGGAGTTACCAGCTGGCTGTAGCAATCGACGATCCATATCCATGGTTTGGAATGCTTTGATGAAACGTAATATCCGTTGAACTGCCATTGTCTATCAAGATGTTGTGAAGTGTGAACTTGTCGACATTCGCTGTTGCCACGAATGCATCTGTATGTGGGTAGTCTCTTACCCGAAAGTCGGTTTAGTCAAACGTGATCGGTACCATCGACCAGCTGGCCTGTTCGGGGCATCCTTGGTGTTATCGTGAACTCTTCTCACATAATCTCTTCTCGCTCTTGTGTTTTCGTGCTCAAGGTTGGATCCGCCCCTCGTGATTGCGTAGATGTGACCCCGAGATGGGAGAACGAGTTTACTAGCCTGTTTTCCCGACTTGCTTCGGGCTTCATTTGCACATTCAGCTGCGATTGATCCAAGTTTACCAGGGGAAGATGCTGCCATTGATGGTGGCCGAGCTTGTGGAGCATAACCCGGGTAGTTCCAAGAGTACTGATTATGGTGAGCTGGAAACATCGGAGCCTGATGCGTTAGCGGAGGTGGTGGTGGCAGCTGGATATTTTGATAACCGAAGTAAGCATTCGGCTGTGTGCCCGATGTTTCTCTC
This sequence comes from Hyparrhenia diplandra, assembly GCA_015847255.1. Taxonomy (NCBI): domain Eukaryota; kingdom Viridiplantae; phylum Streptophyta; class Magnoliopsida; order Poales; family Poaceae; genus Hyparrhenia; species Hyparrhenia diplandra. The sequence goes on along the minus strand of JADLZK010010640.1, from coordinate 39,672 downwards.
ATGTTGTATACATGTTTTGGAGCTTGGCTGCTTTGGGTACTTTTGTCTTTAGATTTCTGATCTTTGGCCATCTGTCCATACTTGCAATCTCGGCTGAAATGACCCATGTTTTCGTCGCAAATGAAGCAGTATGGCACTTTTGGACCGTCTTGACCTCTTCCGCGCCCTCTGCCCCTAGAGCCTCGGCCACCTCGATTGGGTTGATTTGCTTTGGAGATTGAAGCCTCACCCGAGAATGGTTCTTTGGTTTCGGGCGTTTGTGCTGAATCCTCTTGCACATTGTTGACGGGGCGAGGAGTCTTGCCACCCCTTTGAGCATTGCTGTTGTTTGGGTGTGGCGATTGCTGCTTCTCGTCCTTTCTTGCTGCCTTTCTTCTTTTTAGGCCTTCTTTGGACTTGGCGAATTTTTTGATCTGGTCATATAACTCGGTCAGGTCTTTCGGCTCTTCTCTATCTAGAAGTGCAGCGCATTGGCCGATAGCCATGCCCTCAATTGCTGCTGCAATTACTACTTCATCCGAGACATTGGGCGTCTGTGCACGGAGCTGCACAATCTTCTCCAAGTATTGAGTCAAAGACTCTCCATCCTCCTGCTTGAGCTTTAGGAAGTCCCGGGTTCCCTTTTTCAAAGCACGGAATCCCTCAAAGGTGACGATCACCGCTCTTTTTTATCGTCTCCGCTTTCTTATCGATAGCGGACGAAGTGCTATGTACCATTCATGCGCGATGTCCTCAACCGCCATTATGAGAGATTTTGCCAAAGTGATCGAATCCCCCCTGCCGAATGTACCGCGGCTTCATAGCTTGCGATGAACTTTCTTGGATCCGATTTCCCATTGAATGATGGTAGCCTAGGCTTGTAACCAACTGGCCACGGGCTAAGCTGAAGTTCAGACGAAAGTGGCGAAGCCGAATCGACCTCACCTCCTGCAATGAAAGTGGTTCTTGTTCCCCCTTGGGATGTTTCTGTGTTTCTCTCCATCTGCAATATCTCCCGTAGCAGGTTCTCTTTCTCAATTTCGGCGAGCCTCAACTGCTCCCTAGCCGAATCCTCTCTTCGCCTGGCTGCATCGCCTATCATCATTGCCTCTTTCCAAGCCCTTAGTTCCCTAAGCTCGGCTTGTCTAAGGCTCAATTCTTGAATCGGCCTTGCCCGCTCTTCTTGTTCATTACCCGGTGCCGATGATCCTCTCACGCGATTGTCGTCGGCGTTGTCTTCATCTTACGGAGGGTCGGAGCCTCCCGCTCCGGAGTCCCCGGCCCGGTCGGGGCCCCCGGACCGTGGCGGCGTCTTCCGCCGCACCTTGGCCTTGGGCGGCTGGTGTGACCTCCACCGGAGGATCCGAAGATGGATCCACCGGAGGGGGTCCAGCCGGAGCCGTTGCCGCCGCCTTAGGCCTCCCGCGTGTTGGAGCCATGGGTTGCCTGCACAACCACGGTGGGCGCCAATGTTGGTGTTGCCCTAAAGTGGGCTACCCCTGGTAGGACGAATCACTCAACTAAGCTAAACTCAACACTCGAAGATGTATGCTAATCTGGAACACTCCTTTTATTAATCTTACGTGCTTCTTACAAAGCCCCCTTGGGGGTCTATTTATAGTCCTGTAGACTATTACAATTCCTATTTTACCCTTCTACCAACCCTAGGCCTCAGCGCCTCCCGCCGACGATGAGGGGCAGAACGGTACTTTCCAGCGTCGTGGCTGCGCCTACCCCCGGCGGGATAACCTGCAAGACAAGACAAAAAGTCACCGGGCTCCGGCCGCTCCGGCCGGACGGCCGAAAGCAATCGGTTTCATCCATCTGGGGCGAAACCCGTCGGATCCGCCCCCGATGTTTCCCTCGAAACGGTCCTCCGGGCTTCGCGATCGGCCCCGAATGTTCAAGCATTCGCCCTGCATCCCCTCGACGGCCTGCATAGGGCGAACTGACGAAAGCTCGGCGCCTCGGCCATTTTCACCGAAAGTCACCACCTTCGCCCCCCGTCCATTTAGCAGACTGGGTTCAGACAGAAACCTAGAGTTTCGGCTAAGTTGGCCGGAAGCCCCGAGGTTTCGTGCGTCGCCTCACTTAGGCCGACTTAGCCCAGGAGGAAATCCGCCTTTCGGCACACACGCCCGAATGCAAATACCTTCGTTCGCCGCGATCTTTGGTCTCACACCACCAGGACGGAAGCTCTCACATTCGGTCGTCGTCGACCGAAGACCCTCGTCCAACGTGGGTACTCGACACGCCCGAATGGATGTCCTGACTTCCGTCGAGCCGAATGTCCTGGCTTTCGTCAAAACGCCGCGATCTTTCATTCTTGATCCTTAGGTTCCTTGGGCCGACCGCGAGGGGGTGGGCAAGTTCTGGTCTCCCCCAACAAGAATTGAACTCGTATAATATTAGGCCCCGCTAATTTTTAGGCGACTAAAATTTTCAAATCTGTTCAGCGACAAAGCTACTTTCTGATTTCCATCCAACAGCAGGCATCAACGCATCATCAAAGGAAAGAGATAGAGAGCACGCAGTGTCGCCTCAATTTTTCTGTAAGCCTATTAGTGAGGAAAGGTGATAATTTTGTCCTCGGATGGATATATAGAGTTGTAGATACTTGAACAATACACCCGACCGCTTCTATAGTGTTATTATCTCATGTGTTTTTGTCATAGGACACCGCAACTACTGCTGCTTGTTTTCTTTATGGATGAATATGCGTGCTCAAGAAACACAACTAATCAGAGTACAACTATATACCTTGTCTTACAAAAATGATCCTATTAAACGAACCGTTGCTAAACTACGCTTTGTTTATATTCCTCTATTTCTAAACTACATTTTTTTTGCCTCTCTGCCTCTTTGGTTTGTTTAGTCCTCATAGACTGCCTATTACGTAATTGAACTGCACAATTTTATCCTCGGATGGATATGTCGAGTTGTAGATACCGAACCCGACACCGAGTGCTACTATAATGTTGTTATCTGTGTGTTTCTGTCATATGACACTGCAAATACTACTGCTTAATTTTTCTTATACATGAATATACGTGCTCAAGAAGACAAGAACAATGACTGCTCAGTAGAGTTCTTCAACTATCTTGCCTTACAGAATGTCCTTATTAAAACAACTGTTACTAAAGTACAGTTACTTTGTTTATATTCCTCTATTCCTGAACTACATTTGGTTGTTCTCTGCCTTAGTGGTTTGTGTAGTCCTCATAGAGTGCCTATTACAGTATTGAACTGTATAATATTAGGCCCCGCTATTTTTGAGGTTACTGAAATTTTCAAATTGCTCAGCGACGAAGCTACTTGATGATTTCCATCCAACAAAGAGCATCAACTTCAATGCATCATCGGGCGGGAAGAGACAGAGAGCACACGTTGTCGCCTAAATTTTTCGGTCGCTTTGTAAGTGAGGAAAGGTGATAATTTTGTCCACGATGGATATATGGTGTTGTAGATACTTGAACAAGACACCCGACTTCTACTATAATGTTGTTATCTGTGTGTTTTTGTCATAGGAAATCGCTCTTTGCTGCTGCTTATTTTCTTTATAGATGAATATATTTGCGTGCTCAAGAAACACGATTGCTCAGAGTACTCTACTATCTTGGCTTACAAAAATGTGCCTATTAAATGAACCGCTACTCAAATTGCTTCTTGTTAAAACAATCTGTATAATATTAGGGTCTTGCTAATTTCGAGGCGACTGAAATTTTCAAATCTGTTCAAGTGATGAAGCTACTTATGTGATTTTGATCCAACAAAGAGCAACAACACATCACCGGTGGGAAGAAAGAGCAGCACGCAGTGTAGCTCGAATTTTTCGATCACCTATTAAATGAGGTGCCTTGGGATAGTTGATTATGCGGCACTCTCCAAAGGTTGGGCGAAGGAAGACAAGTGAATTGGCGCCCAAGGAATCCGTAATCCTTGGGACAAATATCCATAGAACCTTGCTCGGGATTTTTTGCGTGCATTGAGCATACCGGGTAGTGTCAGGTGACAAGGCTAAAATTGTTTGGACCTGTGAAGAGGCTCGGTCTTTATTTGAGATAGTTTTAGAGAAGGCAGCCCGTCCTTCGATGTCATTGGTGTAAGGGAAAGATATGAGCGTACGGGAGATGTTACTACGAGAGGGGCGGGCATCCGGCCGTCCAGCAAATTTTGTCACAAAGTGAAGGGAAGGGAAAAGGCAATCGGCAATTCGTAAGAGAGACACACAGCTTAGGAAGAAGAACAAGGCACGGCGTGTTTCGGTTGGTGGGAAGAATTGTTGGTCCGACGTGTGCGTAAAGACTAGATGCGTAAGAAAGAGGGAGGCGATGACACAAGCGGTTCGCACAAAGCTTCTTGCACTAGATGAACTCAAGGCAAAGGTGGAGGCGATGGAATCACGATATCAATTTTCAGCCCCCCGCCAACATCTCTAGTCCTCGTAGGTGATCCGCGGAGCAAATGACACCTTAGCCATTGCTGCAGCCGGACCGGATGCTACAGTTGAGATGGAATTGGAGGCCAAAGCAGTTAGAGCAGAGCCTGGAGTTGCAATAGATGAGCTCAGGGACCTGAGAGTGGCTTGTGCCCTTCAGTTCATACTGCCCAACCCTAACTACCAAAGATGGATCTCCAATGCTATCACCCGAAGAGCTTCAAAAGGCGGGGCCTTCTTGTGTCGCTCTTCATGAGTGGTACATGCGAAAGCAGCGACCACAAACAGGGCAAAATGTGGCGTTCTTTCGCGGCGCCGCGAAAGAGGTTTTTTGGCGTGACACGGCACGAAGAGGCTGCGATCAATGTGGGTTTTGACGATTTGTTTGACCTCATGGCACTGGAAGTATTGGATGTGTCCATCCTTCGCTGCATGACACTGTGAGTACAATTTCTTCTATTCTGCACTCACTTGGGATGCTTCTTCATCTATTTGTTTGCTAAATTTGCTTTGCATGCCTCTATTCCTAGATGCCCGCCAGGGAAGCTAGGGCCATGTCTTTGTCAATTGGCTTTCTTGATCCTGAACCATTGACCTTCGAAGGGCCGAGTGTCGATGTTTTACGACCGAGAGCCCCGCCACGGGTGAGCCGGGCGGTTTGTTCGGGCCTCGATGAACCCGAGTCCGGCGGTTTGTTGCGCAGCTTGACATGGAGACGGGGTTTTTATATTGGTTCGGGCCCTCGATCCTTGATCGAGTAAAGACCTTTACGCCCCAAATGCGTGAGCCTGTTTTTGATTGATGGGGTCAACCGAGAATCGGTTGTAAGGTTTACAAAGACTTGATGTGTTCAAGTTGCGCTCTCCTCTCTGGTCTCTTTGGCCACCTTTATAGTTCAAGGGGCCAAAGAGCTTTGCTACGGACCTAGTCGGATACGAGAGAGGGTCGTCCATCGAGGATTCGAACACCCAAACTCTAAACATGGTAATCGACTAGAGTTCTATCCTCGATTACAACAGTAAGTCTACCGTAGCTATGCTTCCATTGCCTTCGGGAGTTGTTTGTGGCCGCAGCTGGGATAGAATCCTGCGAACAACTCTCTGGAGTCCTTAGGTGATCCCGTATCCACAAGCCCCCGAGCATCTCAAGGCCGAGTTGTGGAAGTAGTCCTTGCTCTTTCTTTTGGGCGAAAGCCTTGATATGGTCTTGAGATCATCACACGGTGTGTGCTTTTGAAAAAGTGCACCCGTAGGGTGTAGCCCCCGAGCTTCTTGCTTTTTGGCACAAAGAGCTGGAAGGTCTTTGATTTCTTTGCCTCCATCTTCGACATCTTCTGATGAGTTCTTTCTCTCTAGATTGCTCTTCTCCCACGAGCTCTTCTTCGGACGGAGCTTTAAGCGTGGTCTTGAGATCTTTTCCTTTGTCTTCGAGTTCTTCTCGCATTGGAGTTCTTTCTCCGGGATGGATCTCTTCTTCGCGAGCCTCCGAAAGCATCTCAAGTATGAGTTATGAGAGTGTTTTCTTTGCTCTCCTCGGATGAAGCTTTGACGCGATCTTGAGATCTCTTATCCTCGAGTTCTTCTCGATTCGAAAAAAAATCTTGTCCGGGGTATCCAGCAGAGCCCCCGAGCGTCTAGGAGTTCTTTCTTTGGAAAGGAATCTTAGAGGTTCTCCCCTCCCTCCGGGATTTTTGACCGTTTCTCTTTTCCATGCGCCACGGGTCATACAATGACGCTTTTATTGCGCGCTCCGTCTTTTTCGACGCGTCGGTGCATGGCAGTTATTGCCATGAATTTCTGCTTGCGTGAATTTAGGTGACCGTTCCTTTTTGGAATCTGCTTCATCTTCTGTGGACTTGGTCTATAGGCGATGTGATATTTGCCTATAAATACGGCCCCCTTTCGTTTCGTTGAGGATCCGAGTTTCTTTTCTGCCTCTCTGTTTCTTCCTCCTCTCGACATTTTCTCTTCTCGTAGATAAAGCTTTTCCTTAGATCCATGGCGGTGCCTTTGAGTGAGTTGGATCAGCCCCCGGGCGTTTTTTCTTCGCCTGTCTGGGTTGTTCTGCGAGTGAGGGATGTCTTGTGATCTAAGATGATCTCCTCTCCTCCTCCTTTTTTTCTTGGTGTGGGTCGGTTGGGGTTAAGTCTTGGATCCCTTTCAGATCCTCTTTGGTGTACCTCCTTGTCGCTTGGGTAGACATATGCCTAGCTTCCCAACCAGCATTGGTCGCCGCTTCGTCTTTGAGGAAGGTTGTGCCTTTTGAGGAATTGCTGAAGATGGTACTCTTAGGGGGCGCTTCCTTCTACTCTTTGTCGAGTTGAGCGCTCCCTTCGGGTTCTTTCTACCCTGCTGCGACGTGGTGGACTCCGGAGCCTTCTGCAGGGGGTTCTTTTCTTCGCCAGGTCGCCTATCTTGATCCGGGGGCTCATTCGCTGCCGTTGTCGGGATTCTTCGAGCTCCAGGTGTTTATAGACTTGGGCGCAAGGGTCTTGACTTCGAAGTGATTCTGAGCCATTGGAGTTTAGGCTTTTGGAGTTTAGATACAGGTCCGGTCGCTCCATCTGCTTTGCCGTTGGGTGCCGGTTTCTTCTTCCTGTTTTGTTGTACTCCTTAGTCTTGTAGTCCCCCGGGTCTTCTTTGTATCTTGTACGTGGGAGTTCTTGTTAGGCTCCCCATGCATTTGAGTCTTCTTTGTATCTTGTAGGGACTTTGTTTCCCATGTAACTTGTAGTCTCAAGATGTTGAATAAAAGATGTCTGTTCCTTTATTCTTTTTGTTCTTGTATGAATCTGATCTGCCTTCGAGCAGACTTGTTTGCAGCTTGTTGTGACTGTGCCTTTAGATCTAGGCCTTGGGCTTTGTCCTTTGCTTGTAGACTTGTGCCGAATAGTTGTGCGGAGTCTGGCTCCATAATCATCAGGGTTGTTTCTTGCATCAGCTTTAGCTCTTCTTAAGCTTGTCGTAGATTCTTGGAGTCTTGCTCTTGCGTCTTTTGGGTTATTTTCCTTGACGCCTGTGGATACGGGATCACCTAAGGGCTCCAGAGAGTTGTTCGCGCAGATTCTATCCTAGCTCAAGGCCACAAACAACTCCCGTAAGGCAATGGAAGCATAGCTACGGTAGACTTCTATTGTAATCGATAGAACTCTAGTCGATTACCATGTTTAGAGTTTGGGTGTTCAATCCTCGACGGACAACCCTCTCCTCGTATCCGACTAGGTCCGTAGCAAAGCTCTTTGGCCCCTTGGACTATAAAAGGCGGCCAAAGAGCACCTCGTAGAGGAGAGCGCAACTTGAACACATCAAGTGTCAGAAACTTTACAACCGATCCTCGGTTGACCCCATCAATCAAAAAACAGGCTCACACCGACGGACGTAAAGGTCTTTACTCAATCAAGGATCGAGGGCCCGAACCAAAGATAAAAACCCCGTCTCCATGTCAATCGCGCAACAAACCGCCGGACTCCCGTGTTCATCGAGGCCGGACAAACCGCCTTGCTCACCCCCGTGGCGGGCTCTCGGTCAGAAAAACATCGATACCGGCGCCCGCTGTAGGGGCTCTCGTCGAATTCAGCACGAGTCCGCGGACCACGACATCATGGGCTCGACGACGAGGAATACGATCATCTTTGGATCATGGACTTGCGAGATCGACGACGACGGCAAGACTCGAACCTACATCATCGAGGAATCCAAGACCGGAGAATCGGGACTCGCCGAAGCTCGGGCGCTTGACGCCACCGACACCGCCTCGAAACGGAGAACAAGCTCGACATCGACTGAGAACCACGCCGCAGACCTGAAACCGAACGCACTCGGGAAGGGAGGACACCCAAGGTTCAAAGACGGACTCAAGACAACTCGAAGCTATACTCCTACTCGACTCGCACAAGGGAGCCGGGATCAATTCGGGAAAGAATTTTTTCAAGAAAGGCTACCCCGACTGAGAAAGAAGGAGAAACCAGAGACAAATCTGGGTATCAACCCAGGTTACCTTACCAATTCCCAACGGGACTACGTAATGCCGCATTCACACATACAAGGTGTATCAAGACAACTTTCAAAAGAAGGCCGGAGATTCCTTTGAAGGGCGCAACGAGGGCTCGTCGACAAGGACGCCGAGGAGGAGTGTATCATCCACCGGCCTAGAACCCTCACAAAGACCGAACGTCAAGAAACGGCGATGTACGGGATGGCAAGCGGCCTAATCTTCCCCGGGCGGAAGGAGTGGCGCCCAAAGGCTCATGTTCCCAACGAAATCTTGGTGATAGCAAGAGCCCGCACGCCGCTTAACCCTCCGTGATGCTCCCGACATCAGGTCCACCGACGAAGGTCTATCAAACATCTCGGGCGGACGAAAGAACCCAAGAAGATGAAGGAGAAGACCAGCGTCATTCAAGGCTAAGAAGAAACAAGTCAAGGGAGGACGCCGAGACAGAGCGAGCAAGCGCAAACAAGCCTGAGCAAGTACCAAGCCGACTTGCACGAATATGAGAAGATGAAGTCTCGAGAGGGAAGTCAAGACGACCATCGACAACACACGGAAAGATACAAGAGTTGATTGAACGCCCGAAGACTGCTTCAACCCGAATGACGAGGAGAGGCTCATCAAGGAAGCGCTCGAAAGCCACCCAAGAAAGAGATCCCGCTAGGTCACGCCAAAGGCAAACAACTCGTACATCCAAAGAAGTCGGTCCAATGTCTTCGAGAGGTTGGGCACGCCGAGAACACCGAAACTCAAGGCGACCCCGGAGGGACGGTGGAAACCAGAGACCCCCGAAGGTTAATCTCACCCCAAGACCAAGCCGACACGAAGAAGTCGCGAGTCCACATATAGACCCGCAAGAACCCCGACAAAGGGGCAAGATCCTCGTGACAAATCGAAGGGAGGACAATAGGGGCTATGACAGATTCCCTTGCTTCTCGAGAAGACTACAAGGAGTCAAACTACCCCCAAAGTTCAAACCTTCAAATCACTCAAAAATACGATGGGAAAAACAGCCCAAGCAAAGGCTCGAGTCTACTCACAATCCATTGAGTCGGGCCGGAGGAGATGATGACGCAAAAGCCGTCTTCTTTCCCATGGCTCTAGAAGCTCTACCGCTCCAATGGTTCGACAAGATCGAAGAGGGCTCAATAGAATGCCGGGAAGATTTGCGAAAAGTATTTTGCAATAACTTCGCGGAATCATCACCCATCCCATCACGCAGTCGAATTAAAGAGCCTCAAGCGAAGCCGGAGAATCCTTGAGAGACTACTATCGAAGATTTGACGAGATGAGATCCCAGTGCATGACATCACGTAAAGAGAAGTGGTGGATGCGTTCGTAATGGAATCTCTCAAAGATGGCAATTCTCGACTTCTACAAAGACAACCCGAGGACCAACGAACAGTTCAAGCTTATCAAGTTGAGAAGATGATCGGCGCCAAGAAAGAACCCGTGATCGCTTCCCGTAGAGAAAGAGCACGGAAGGCCCGAAGAAAGAACGTAACAACTCTCGCGGCATAAAGAAACGAGGGCCGCACAACACAACGCATTGGCGGAGAAGCCGAAGAAGCCCTACAAAACGAAGTACAAAGAATAGCAAAAGCAAAGGCGCCGCAAGGACAACGTCAACCTAGAAGACATACCTTGCGTCTTCCATCCCGGAGCTCGTCACTCGCTCGGAAACCGTACAACCTTCCAAGAGAGATACAAGGGAAGAGATTCACCTCGAAAAGGGACGACCAAGAGAGCAAAGGAGAAAACAACGACGGGGCGAAAGGGAGACTTCCGTAAAGCAACAAGATCTCTAAACGTCATATTCTCCTGAGTCCCCGAATCAAAGAGCAAGAGACAAGACAAGCTAGCACTACGATCGATCATGGCAGCGAGAACCCGCAATGCCACGCTACCTCAATTGGTCCCAATACCCGATTCAATTCACAAGGGAGGATCAATGGACAAGTGAAGGCAACGCCGATCGTATCCCTTGGTGATAGAACCCACCATAGCTAGAGTAACAAGAACCAAGGTGCTAATCGACGGAGGTGCGAGGGGCTGAACATCATATTCTCCGAGACACCGGACAAGATGGGACTAGACCTCTCGGGGTTAATTGCTCCCTCCAAAGACCCCTTTCTACGGGATAGTTCCCGGACGAAAGCGGCAAATACCAATTGGACAAGTCACCCTACCGGTCACTTTTCGGGACACCTTCAAACTACCGAACGGAATATGTCAAGTTCGAAGTAGCGGATCTCGAGTCACCATATCATGCCATCATGGGAAGACCGACAATTGCAAAATTCATGGCTATTCCACACTACCCGTATCTATTGCTAAAGATGCCTAAGCACCATTTGGAGTTCTTTCAATCAAAGGAGATCTCAAAAAGGCTTTCGAAAGTGTGACGTCCAAGCCATTGAAATAGCAAACAAGACCAAGTACACTCTTGGAGAAAGAAGAAGTCAACCAAATGGCACGAGAGACAAATCGAGGAACTCGAGATACCAGCCAAGAAACAAGCAATCTTGGTACCCCGTAAGAAGCCGACGTCAAGCACATCCCTTTACTGCATCGGTGATCCATCCAAGACGGCGATCATCGGCTCTCACCTATCTCCAAAATAGAATTCTCGCCACCAGCTTCCTAAGGCAACACAAAGATATATTTGCACGAAACCGAAGAGACATGCCCTGTTCCAAGGGAGCCGGCCGAGCACGTAATGATATCAATATGGGATCCAAACCCATCAAGCAAAAGACTGAGGAGGTTCTCACCGAGAAAAGAAAGAAGCCATCAAAAAGGAGATCGCGAAACTACTACGCAAATGTGATTCATCGAAAATCCTACATCCGGATTGGCTAGCTAATCCAGTTAGGTTCGGAAGAAGAATACCTCGAATGGCGCATGTGTGTGGACTACACGGATCTAAACAAGCATTGCCCAAAGGATCCATTTGGGCTACCAAGGATTGACCGGATAGTGGACTCCACAGCAGATTAGCCCTACTATCATTCTGGATTGCTACTCGGGCTATCACCAAATAGCACTCAAGAAAGAAGATCGAGCAAGACCTCTTTTATCACCCCCTTCGGTGCCCTCTTGCTACAAGACAATGTCATTCGGATTAAAGAACGCCGGAGCAACGTATCAAAGAGCGTCTGACGACTTGTCTAGGAGAGCGATTGGCAAAAACGCCGAAGCATACGTGGACGACGTGGTGGTGAAAACAAGGAAGCTAGATACTCTAATCCAAGACTTGGAGGAGACCTTCAACAACCTTAAGAAATGGAGGTGGAAGCTCAACCCAACAAAGTGCGTTTTTTGGAGTACCATCGGGACAATTACTCGGGTTCTTGGTCGTGCTTGAGAGGCATAGAAGCCGCCTTCAAACGGATCAAGGCTATCACGGAGATGAGACAACCCCAAACGTCAAAGGACGTCCAAAAACTCACGGGGTGCATGGCGGCACTCAACGATTTATATCTAAACGGGAGAAAAGGGATTACCTTTCTTCAAATTGATCAAGACCAAGGGAAAGTTCGAATGGACTAAAGAGGCGAGACAAGGCATTTGAAGAACTCAAACGGTACCTAACGTCGGCACCCAGTCCCTCACTCCCCCAAAAGATCATGAAGACCTCATGCTGTACATAGCGCCTACCAAGACGATGGTCGGCTCGAATCATTGTGGAGAGAGAAGAGCCCGGAACGGCGGTAAAACCCGGAGGCCGGTTTACTACGTGAGGTAGGTCCTTTCGTAATCCAAAGCTTGATACCCTCACGTCATTTAAACCTCTACTCCATATTGATCACGTCAAGGAAGCTACGGCACTACTTCGGCGGCCACAAGATAACAAGTGGTCCGCGAGATTCTCCACTTTCGGAGACATCCTACGGAACAAGGATTCAACAGGACGCATATCAAAATGGGCAGTAGAACTCGGAGCATTAAATCTAGAGTTCACCCCACGAAGAGCAATCAAATCTCGTGCACTTCCGGACTTTATAGCGAGAATGGACGAGCTCCAACAACCCATACCCGATGACATCAAGAAACATTGGAGCATGTACTGATGGATCATTGAAGCTCGGGGAGCGGGAGCCGGGATTCTCTTCATATCTCCGAAGGAAGACAACTCAAGTATGTGCTACGAGATAATGTGGCAAGCTACCAACAACGAGGCGAGTACGGCACTCATCCATGGCCTCAAAGTGGCAAAAACTCGGGAATCAAGAGACTTCAAGTATATGGCGACTCGCGGTTGTCATCAATCAAGTCAACAAAGACTGGGACTGCACCAAGGATAACATGGGCCTCTCTTTGCTGCGAAGTACGCAAATTGGAAAAGAACTTCCAAGGCCTAGAAATCCTACACGTGCTCCGAGACGCAAAAGCGTGGCCGCGGATGTATTAGCCAAACTCGGATCCGACAGCTCAAGTCCCACCAGGAGTATTCGTCGAAGAATTATCGGCCTTCAATCAAAGAGAACCCGAGCAAGAAAATATGGAGCAATCGGCTCTAACGGGAGTGATGAGAAGAAGCAAGAACTATGTGCTCATCGGGGTTCTTTTGAGATGCTCGGGGGCTTGTGGATACGGGATCACCTAAGGGCTCCGGAGAGTTGTTCACATGATTCTATCCTAGCCTGCGGCCACAAACAACTCCCGAGAAGGCAATGGAAGCATAGCTACGGTAGACTTACATTTGTAATCGAGATAGAACTCTAGTCGATTACCATGTTTAGAGTTTGGGTGTTGAATCCTCGACGGACAACCCTCTCTCAGATCCGACTAGGTCCGTAGCAAAGCTCTTTGGCCCCTTGGACTATAAAAGGCGGCCAAAGAGCACCTCAATAGAGGAGAGCGCAACTTGAACACATCAAGTCTTTGTAAACTTTACAACCGATCCTCGGTTGACCCCATCAATCAAAAACAAGGCTCACGCCGACCGGGCGTAAAGGTCTTTACTCGATCAAGGATCGAGGGCCCGAACCAATATAAAAACCCCGTCTCCATGTCAATCTAGCGAACAAACCGCCCGGACTCCGGGTTCATCGAGGCCCGGACAAACCGCCCGGCTCACCCCGTGGCGGGCTCTCGGTCGTAAAACATCGACAACGCCCGACTTGTCTTCTTTTCTTGGGACTTGTCGTGAGGATAGAGTCTTGCTCCTGCGTCTTCCTGTTCTTTCCTTCGACGCTTGACCTGTCTTCTTTCTCGAGATCCGTGTCGTGGAGTCTTGCTCCGTGATGACAGGGGTTGTTTTTCACTGTTCTCGAGCTTGCCTTCTCCTTAGGCTTGCTTGGACTAGGTGGGGCCTTGCCCCTGCGTCTGTGGGGTTCTTTCCTTCGACGCACGACTTGTCTTCTTTTCTTCGAGACTTGTCGTAGATGTGGAGTCGTGCTCCGGGGTGTCAGGGTTGTTTTTTCCCTGTTGTTGAGCTTGCTTTCTTCTCCAGCTTGCTTGAAGTAGGTGGGGTCTTGCCCCTGCGTCTGCGGGTTCCTTCCTTCGACGCACGACTTGTCTTCTTTTCTTCGAGACTTGTCGTAGATGTGGAGTCGTGTTCGAGTACCGTAACTTGTTTTTATTACGGATTTTCAGCGCCGTCTTTGCTTGAGACTTGCCGTGGATGGCCGGGGTCGTGCCCCGCCTTGCCAGGATTGTTTTCTTCTGGCTTGTGACTTGTTGCCTCCTTTCTGAGTCATGTCACGATGAGTGGAGTCTTGCTCCTGGCCGTTAGGCCTCTAGCTTTTGTCTTTTCTTAGACTTGCTAGTAGATGTTTGGTGGAGTCGTGCTCGAGTAGAGTTGTTCTAACTCGGGTTGCCGCTTACGGGCAAGGGGCTCTCCCATGCCGTCCGGTGGACTATAGCATGACGTCCCTGTTGACACTAGTTTTAGCATAATATTAATAGTCAACTAATATAAGGGTATAAAATGAATATCAACATAAGTCTAGGGGCTTTATTAACATAATTCCACTAGTTTTGGTGAATTGTATAATTTCAGGGACTTAACAGATAAATGCAGAGAAAGATGGAGAAAGTTCCAGAATATACAAGACATATGATGACAAGACTTGACCGTGAAGCAACTCAACCGTAAAAGTGGACTAATACATTCTAGAAGACACCGGAAGACAACAGAAGGACCTCGGCGGCTGGGCCCACCATGGCCCAGTGGCCGCCAGCCTTTTTGGCCGGCCGCCAGGTGGGTCCTACCTGTCGGTCTCATCTTCCTAGGTCGGTTCACTACCGACATGGAGGTTGTATCTACACCGTTGCCAAGGTCGGTTTGATCCAATGGTGGAGATTGGTTACTTGTCCGCTAATCTACCTCGGGACTATATAAGCAGCCCTGTGGTCGACCCCAAGCATTATCTCTCATTATTATTTCATTATCATTAGACGAGCAAAAAGTTAGGGTTTTAATTAGAAGAGAGAGATCCCTCTAGTTGTCTAGTTGTCTAGTTCATCTAGTTGAACTAGTTCATCTAGTTGTAACTAGATCGGGGAGAGAGTAGAGGAGAGAGTCAAAGAGCCGGACTGTCGGATCTTCTTCAACTTTGTACTCTTACAAAGAAACTAGTTCGCCTCTTCAACAATCTCCGTGTTCTTCATTTATTTCTAAGTATTTATTTAATTCTAGTTCTTGCTTTATTTTATTTCTTGGATCTCTGCCGTATTGAGTGCTCTAGTTATTACGTGTGATTAGAGTAGTAATCTTTAGTGTAGACGTGGTGTCTAGACTAGATATTACCCGAGGTTGCGCCCAATCCCACGGTTAGTTGTGGTAGCCCGAGGGGTGACAGCCCTGTCAGGCCGTTGTAATCCACCACGTTCGGGTTGGTGTTTTCGTAGAGCTTTTGGCAGCCTTCTTCCAACTACCTTCTTCCAATCTTTTTCGAGAGTTGGAACGGACCTATTGCTCCGAAGTAGATAAAGTATAGTGAACCTTTAATTAGATAAAACCACTTAGAAAACTCAAAACCTCTCTACCCATATCATTTATCTTATCTTGGATGATCCTAATTCTCCTAGTACACTTCACGTTCCCGTGGAAATCGATACCTTGGAATACTCTTGGGTGAAAGCTACATCGGTATCCGTGCGCTTGCGGATTTTTCTGCTTATGCGTTAATTTATACCAACAAGCTTTTCCGGCGCCGTTGTTTGGGAATGGTAGCTGTGCTAGTTTAGAACCAAGTTCGTCTTTTATCCTTTTTACCTTTTACCACTACTCCTACCACATGGATTTCACTCCAATCTATAAATTCTTTGCTCCAAAGGGCAACTTGTTGGAGCCTCCACCATCATCGATCCCATTCTTACAGGATGGCTATGAGCTTTGCCCTGATCTTATAGCCATGGTTCGGGAGCAATCTTTCTCTGGGTTAGCAGATGAAGATCCATACAACCACCTTAATGAATTTGAGCACTTGTGTTCTACCAGGAGTATTCCTGGCATGACACAAGACACCATTAAATGGAAATTATTTCGCTTCTCTCTTGAGGGAAGAGCAAAAAAAAAAATGGTATGCTCATTCTCGTAAGAAGTGTGAATGGAAATTGGAATGAACTTCGAGACAAGTTTTGTCTTGCATTCTTTCCTCTTTATAAAATTGCTGACCTTAGAATCGAAGTGCTTACATTTAGACAAAAAGAGGGAGACTCTAGGAGCGGCACTGGCTAGATTTATAAGCCTTACCAATTACGGTCCAAACCTTTCCTTGCCCGACCATGTCTTATACATTCACTTTTATCGTGGTCTTAACAAGGAAGCTGCTCTACATCTCGACATCGCTTCAGGAGGTTCATTCTCACATAAAATTGCTAGTGAGGGAAAAGCCATACTTGATAAAAATCCTTGAAAACACTCCCTATACTGGTATTTTTGATGAGTTTCCCCGAAGAAGAAGAAATCGAGCCAAGCCCCGAACATCAAGAAGAGACACACGCAACCGAATCTGAAATTCCTATAAAACCTTCTATTATGGGAACACAACACTCTTTAGACAAAACTCTAGAGAGTGATGAACCCCATCCTTGCACATTCCTATCGAAAATCGAGGTTAATCTGTTTGAAGATTTTGGCAATGCCTCGAATTTTCCAATGCAAGCTAAACCTCTTGTGCATTACGCATCGGTTAAGGATGATCAAACAATGATCCATTCTTAATGGAACACATGAAAGGACTATCATCCATTATGAGCCATGAGTGGTTGGTGGAAACGGAGCTGTCCACCGAGGTAGCCCGAATAATTTTCCCCTAGAGACCATATTTTGCAAAATTAAAGGGACCACCATCGAGGCTCATTATAGTCCGACCGTTGGGATGAATATCATTTCATGGGCTTTAGCTCAAAAAACTTTTGCCCCAACGAGTCTTGGATCCCATCTCGTAAGCTTCTTAAAATTCCTTCGGAGTTATTCTTGAAAGTTATGGGGTCATAAGGACTATTAAGTTAAGTATAGGAGGATCCGAGTATTTTCTAGACTTTCACATCTATGACATCTCGGACATGTCAATCTTGATTGGTGTACCCATAGGAACACTAATTCAAGAACGACCAAATCAGGGTCTTTTGAATCTCAAGTTAGGAAAGTCTCCTATCGCCATCTCACTTTCACGATCACATAATGCGATAGTAGAACCCAAGACCAAGAAAGACCCAATTGAAGATGTTTTAATAGAATCTCTAGAAAGCATGGCTGAACCAGTCTTTGATGTTGAACACTTCATCGAAGAAGAGGAAGAATTGGCGGAGCCTATTGAATTGGATACAACTGAGGTGCCACCACGACCCTCAATTGAACTAAAACCACTTCCTCCTGGCCTAAAATATGTCTTTCTCAATAATAACCGAGAAACTCCAGCCATTATCAGCGACAAGCTTTCCCAAGAAGAAACTGATAGACTTGTCACTGTTTTAGAAAGACATGAATCAGCCATAGGTTACTCACTTGAAGACCTCATAGGGATTAGTCCCCAACTCGCACACATCGTATCCCTATTGATCCCGATGCATTACCCTCAAAGGGAACCCACAAGGAGGCTTAACAACGCTATGCGAGAAGTTGTTAAGAAAGAGGTTCTTAAGCTTTTGCACGCCGGGATTATTTATCCTGTGCCACATAGCGAGTGGGTTAGCCCTGTCCAAGTTGTCCCAAAGAAAGGAGGAATGACGGTTGTTACGAATGAGAAGAATGAACTCATTCCTCAGCGTACTGTCACAGGGTGGCGTATGTGCATTGACTACCGGAAACTTAACAAGGCAACAAAGAAAGATCACTTTCCGTTACCTTTCATCGATGAGATGTTGGAACGGCTTGCAAATCATTCTTTCTATTGTTTCCTTGATGGTTATTCGGATATCATCAAATTCAATCCACCCTAATGACCAAAATAAGACAACTTTCACATGCCCGTATGGAACTTATGCATACCGAGCGAATGTCGTTCGGATTGTGCAATGCTCCGGCTTCCTTCCAACGGTGCATGATGTCTATTTTCTCTCGAAATGATTGAAAACATTATGGAGGTGTTCATGGATGACTTTACCGTCTATGGCAAAACCTTTGATGATTGCTTGGAGAATTTAGACAAAGTTCTACAAAGATGTAAAGAAAATTCCTTAGTCCTGAACTGGGAGAAATGTCATTTTATGGTTCGGGAAGGAATAGTGTTAGGACATAAGATATTCGAACATGGGATAGAAGTGGATAGAGCAAAGATAGAAGTCATTGAACAACTTCCACCTCCCACAAATGTGAAAGGAGTCCGAAGCTTTCTAGGCCACGCAGGTTCTATAGGCGATTCATCAAAAACTTTTCTCAAATTGCTAGACCCCCGACTAGCCTCTTAGCTAAAGATGCACCTTTTGTCTTCGACAATGAGTGTTATGAATCATTTCAAATCCTTAAGATCTGCACTCATCTCAGGCTCAATCATCCGGCCACCCGATTGGGCGCTACCTTTTGAGATCATGTGTGATGCTAGCGACTTTTGCGGTGGGAGCCGTTCTTGGCCAAATGTTGGTGTTTCTTACGCACCGCAGAGAAATCCAAAGCGCCGCGAAATACCGTTGTAGCACTTCACCCGGTGGTAGCGGTGGTATCGTATTTTACACAAGGGCGGTCGCTGATGAGGCTTTTCGGGTCTAAATCAACCTAAGGCAAGGGTTTGTTTTCAAAGAGTAGCGAGGTATCTATAGGCTAAGTTTTCTAGGCGTTGATTCCTAAAGTCCCATTGTCTACTCACTTCGGGCACCGGCCCCCCCAAATGGGTAGAGTCCGGCAATTAGCACTGCGCCACACCCGAACGTGGGGGGATTTCAAGGGACGGACAAGGCTTGTCACGACCAAGCCGCCTACCCCCTCAACCGTGGGATGTGCCACAAAAGGTAGGTGAACGCTAGTCCAAACACCACGTTTGCACTATTGGTCACGCGTTCTTGATGTTGGCCAAGGTTCCCCGGTCAAAGAGTTCCTCCACCAAGAACTAACGTAAAACGATCTACCAATCCCGCAAGTCTACAACAGCCGAGAAATATACGATGGAAATTAAATAGTCTGCAAGATAATCACAAGATCTGCTTACCAAAGTGTAAGTAGCTTGCGAGAGGTACAAGCCGGGGCTACCGACAAGTCCCAAGCACTCCGTCCTCCTAGGAACCGCGGAACACCGAGGGGCTTAACCGGCAACTCGGGTAGAAAGAATCAAGCTTCTTTCTAGCCTTTCCCTCTCTCACTCTCTAGAATTGGGAGATAGAATAGAAGAAGTAGAAGAAGAAGAAGATCTAATTCTACTCTCTTGCACAAGTGGACTTGTTTCTCCTTTGAATTTGTATTGATTTTTGAGAGGGAGAGAGGGGGTCTATTTATACATAAGGGGAGGGACCTAAGTGCTAAAAAAACACCCAAACCGACCTAGGAAAACCTTCCATGTACGCCAAACCGACCATCCCACGTCGGTTTCACCCGGTTTGGAAGGTAACAAACCGCCTCCCCTCAATTTGGGCTCGAACCGCCTCGGCCAGGTGCGGCCGCACCGGGTGGTCTTGCAACGCACCTCGCCCGGGCCGGCTTTGCCCGGCATCGGCAGGTTTGGGCTTCCTTGCTTTGAAAAGTTGTAAGGTGGGTAGGGCCGGGCCCTGGTTTTTCGACGTTTTGTTGCGATTTCTGTTTGGGCTTGCCATTTGCTCCTTTGGGCCTTTTTCTATTTGTTGATTTTATTTCTTTTTCTTTGTCTTTTTGGCCCAAAGTGATCATCCATGAGTTTGTACCGCAAGTCCAAATAAACACCAAAACTTTGGAATATGTTAGTTGAAATTCCTATTTCTAGGTTGTTTTGGTGTTGTGTTGACGGTATTTTAATTTGTCGTTGGTTGCCGTCAACAAACTCCCCACACTTAGCCCTTTACTGCGTCCTCGAGTGAAGGCACGAGGGACTAAAGTGGTTCAATCTCCAAGATGTAAGCTTGCATACATGTTATTCCAAGCCTTACCTACCTTGTGAGCATTTTCCCACCCTTTATTACCTTTCATCGTAGTGGGGCTTCCTAGCTTTTCTCCAAGCCTTGGGTGGTTGCCGGATAGAATAGTTATAACAGAGGTGCTTATCATTCATCCTTTTTGATCAACTTTTTATCCGGGGTTTTATTTAGATAAAATTTTATTTTTTTTAGAAAGCATGGGCTTTATTACGATAAATTTTTTTTTTTTTGGAGAGGTGGGCTCTTGCGCCCCCTAGACTTTTGTCTTTTTTTTTTCTCTTTTTTTTTTTCTTTTTTTTTTTTTAGAGATGTGGGCTCTACTCGCCCTTGGACACTTGCCCATTTTTCATCTCATTTCTTCTTCTTTTCTCTTCTCTTTTTTTTTTTTTAGAGATGTGGGCTCTACTCGCCCTCGGACACTTGTCCATTTTTCATCTCATTTTTTTAGCATAGCCCAAGGCATTTCTCTTTTTCAAAGAATAGATTCCCGGATGTTGAGTTTCTCTTCTCGGATGAAGTCATAGCAAATCCATTTGTACCATATCATATTTGGCAACAACTTAGACTAGATAGAGCATATGCAACCCACATGAATCAGGTTTTTTCGGGATGAGTAGTTGTTTTAACGAAGCTTGGTATTCGGCGAGGAATAAAATGTACGCATGCCATGTATCAATTGGTAGATGTAGAGATGGAGTTTTGCTAACTTGGTTCAGGTTTTAGCACTTAAAGATAGATCACAAGTCAAAATTTAATTTTAATAAATTGCGTACCCTTTGACTTGCGAACCTCCCCACACTTGTTTTTGTACCTATTTTTATTTTCTTTTTTGCACAAGGATAAAAACAAGTGGAGACATAGACAATAATATAATAATAAAACTTTATTGAATTTATAAATAATTCAAACTGGGGCACACTTGAAGAAATTACAAAATAATAGGAAGGGAAATACCGAGAATTAAACTAGTGCGCGCTTAATTATTGATAAAGAGCACTTCTAAAATTTGGATTGCGTGGGGCGCTCTCTGCATTAGCCGCTCTAGCGACCACAGGCTAGCTTAGTCTTGAAGTTTAGGCGAAAAGAGTCTAGTTCTTTCCCGATATCAGCCGTTCTCTAAATCCGCCCTTCTACCTCTGGCGCTTAAGGTTTTTTAGCTAGCTTGTTTAGAGAGTTAACTCTAGCGTTTAAGGTTGCTAGCGAAGGGACCTTAGGAACCGTGCTACTCCCAACTTGTGTTTAGTGACGGAGTACCCTCGGAACGGCTCTCGAAAACATTAGGAGCCTTCCTAGGTGCAGCACGGGGTACCCTCAAAGGGCCTTCGCTACTCGAGCGACTCTCAACAACATTCGGGGCCTTTCTAGGATTCGCCCGAGGGATACGTAGTGGAGCACTTGGAGACGTCCCGGCCGAGCGGGGTTGGCTTCTTCATAAGCCCTTTCCCACGTCCTCCTGTGGGCATGTCGACACCGACAACGGTTATGCGAATGCCTAGTCGGAGGTGTGGAAGGAGGACGTCTCTGTTGAAGAAGTACGGGCGCCAGCTGCTTCGGGCTCCTTCCTCTTGACGCCCAGGGTGCCCACCGTAGGACGAGGTGGGCGCCCAAGGATACTCTTGCGTGTCACGGATCTGCCCGTGGACACATGGCTGTTCCCTCCACTGGATGAGTAGCGTGGGGGAGGGAGCACGGCAAGAGGGGCGACAGAGGATGGTTCCACCTCGTCACTAGGGAAGATCAAGTCATCCTCATTGAGAGAGCAAAGTGAGCGAGAGGAGTTGTAGAGGGTAAGGGCATGGTCTGCCATTGCGGTACATTCTTGGCTCAAAAGAAGAGAATTTGAGAGGAGGAGAAGAGCAAGAAGGAGAGGTGTGAAGAATGGAGAGGAGGAGGGTGGATTTTATAGGACAAACAGTCCTCTGTTTTTGCGAGGTTAAAATCTCGCGGGCGCACCTCACCATTGCGGGTTATGAGAAAGAGGAAGGTGATGGGTGAAATTCCGGCCCGAGCGGACGGCCAGGTGCGGGCGCACCAAGTGGTGCTTGGCGCACCACCAGTGTCCCCCCCGGTCGAGCTTTTCCACATTCGTTTCCTTTTACGAAAAGTTTTGAATCGGGGTTTGCCGCGCGAGAAACGTTTCCTTTCTTCTTGATCTCTAATTGATCCTCAAATTTGAATTTTGAAAATAGTTTATGCTTTGATTTAATTTAGAAAGTTAATATTCTTTGTGTAGCAAATGACCAGCATAAATTTAATAGAATAAAAGGAAAATAAAAAGGCAAATACTTAATTAAAAACAAAGTAAAACTATATAGATAACTTTTTATGTTTTACTATTATTATATATATATATTATTAGTATATTTTTTTTTTATAAATGCTGATCATTATAAATTAATTCTCAAAGCATAAATCTATTCTATCGAGCTCTTGGTTAAGATCAGTCTTGGCTCGAAGAAAAGCTTAAGACGTTGACCGTTTACCTTTTGTATCTCACCCGTGTCATCTTGGATTGTGATCGAGCCATGTGGCGATGTGTTGATGACGATTATGCGGTCCTTTCCATTTGCTTCTCGGCTTCCCTTAAGCCAAATAATTTCACCGGGAATTGAATAGGAGTACTTTGTCTCCGTGGCGAATTCTTTGAATTTGATCGCCGATCATGCCATCTTTTTTTGTGCGCTCTTTGTAGAGCTTTGCACTTTGTGTGGTAACCTTCTCTTGCCATTCTTCTAGTTCGGAGATTTGTCTCGATGGTTCTTTCCAAATGAGTCCATATTCCATATTCCACTTTTTGATGGCCCAATGAGCTCGGTGTTCCAGCTCAAGCGGTAAATGGCAAGTTTTGCCATAGACCGGTAGGTAAGGTGACATGCCGATGGGGGCTTTGTATGCTGTCCGATATGCCCGAGAGCATCGGGTAGCTTATTCTTCCGACCCTTCCCCCATCTCGTTGACCGTCTTACTGCGGGATGTTCTTGATTTGTTTATTGGAGGTTTTTTACATTTGCTGGTTTCTGCGGATGATAAGGGGTAGCGATATTGTCTTTGAGTGCCTAGCTCTTTCAAGAATGTCTTGAATGATTTGTCCTTGAAATCACGATCCTCCGTCAGCGATCACCATGCGTGGCATTCCAAAACGGGGAAGATGATTTCATGGAACATCTTGCGTGCATGTTTGCCATCGGCCAGACTCGCATGGTAGTGCCTCTACCCACTTCGACACGTAGTCTCTTTGCCACCGGGATATACTGCAATCATGGGATCTCTGGGATGGCCCCATGTAGTCAATGCCCCACACATCAAATATTTCTATTTGAAGGTTATAGTGTAGGGGCATTGCATCACGAGCTGTGATGTTCCCCGTCTTCGGCGGTTGTAGCATCTTCGATGAATTCTTTCGTGTCGTCGTACATCGTCGGCGAAAGAATCCGCCTTTGCCAAATTTTGGCTTGTGTGCGAAATACTCCCGGATGCCCTAAGGGGAGATGCATGACATTTCTTGATGATCGCATTCCTTCCTCCCCTCGGGTGCGCATCTTCTCGGCAAGCCGTCCGCACACACCCCTCAGGATATGGGTCATCCCATAGGTGCCGCCCCCTCTCCATTTGGAGCTTCCGCTTGTTCTCCCGGGTGAGTACGTATCCCCGCAACCATGTAATTCACAATGTTTTGCGTACCATGGGTTGAAGTCACGACACCTTGAGTAGCATGTCGTCGCGCGGTAATTGTTAATTGGTGGTTCCTGCATGTTAGTTACACGCATACGCGACAAATGATCCGCAACCGTATTTTCTACTCCCTTTTTATCTTTTATTTCTATATCAAATTCTTGGAGTAGAAGAATCCGGTGGATCGGCGAGGTTCGCATCCTTTTTGGTGAGAAGGTACTTAAGGGCAGCATGGTGCGTATAAACGATTATTTTTGCGCCCACTAAGTAGGATCGAAACTTCTCCGATAGCAAAGACTACCGCCGAGAGCTCTTTTTCTACGTCATGGCGTAATTAAGCCGGGCTCTGTCGAGTTTTGCTAGCATATGCGATGGCATGCTGCTTTTTATCCTTGGTTTGGCCTAGGACCGCACCAACAAATGTAGTCGCTCGCGAGCACATGATTTCAAATGGCAACGACCAATCCGGGGTTGGATGATCGGGCCGAGATGAGTGCTTTCTTTAAGGTTTTGAAAGCGTGCAAGCACTCATCTGTGAAGTCAAAGGGTACATCTTTGGCTAGCGGGGCCGTAAGAGGTCTAGCGATTTGCGAAAAATCTTTTATGAATCTTCTATAAAACCTGCGTGGCCTAGGAAACTACGGATACCTTTGGCGTTCACTTGGGGTGGTAGTTTTTCGATAACTTCTATCTTAGCTTTGTCTACCTCTATCCCCCTCTCGGACACGAGGTGCCCAAAACGATGCCTTCTCGGACCATAAAGTGGCACTTTTCCCGTTAAGTACTAGGTCCTTTTCTTGGCATCGCTGCAAGACCCGGTCTAGGTTCTTGAGACGACTTTCAAAGGTCTTACCATAGACGGAGAAATCATCCATGAAGACCTCCATGATTTCTTCGATCATGTATGAGAAGATAGACATCATGCACCGAAAAGAAGCGGCGCATTACACGCCCAAAATGACATTCTACGATAGGCATAGGTTCCGTATGGGCATGTGAACGTGGTCTTGCTCGGTCATCGTGGTGGATCGGGATCTGGTGGTAGCTAGAATACCCGTCAAGGAAACGAAGAAAGAGTGTTTAAGCTAACCGCTCCAACATTTCATCAATAAAGGGCAGCGGGGAAGTGATCTTTCTTTGTTGCCTTGTTAAGTTTTCTCGTAATCAATACACATTCTCCACCCCGTGACTTGTCTTTGTGGAATGAGTTCGTTTTTAGCGTTCTCAACGACGTCATTCCTCCCTTTTAGGGACCACTTGGGTAGGCTAACCCAATCAGCGTGTGGTATGGGATAGATAATCCCGGCGTGAAGAAGCTTGAGAACTTCCTTCTTCATGACTTCACGCATCGCATTATTGAGCCTCGCGGCTTTGGGGTTCGCATGATGGGGTACTTTCGGGGTCAATAGGTATGCGATGTGTGCATAGTGTTAGGCTTACCCTTTCGGATCTTGAAGGGAATACCCAAGACCGATCTATGTTTTCTCTAAGACGGCTATGAGCCGGGTAGTCTCACCGGTCACTAAGTTTATCGCTTATGATGACCAGGTGCTTGTGAATCGCCGTTTAGGAAGACATAGCGTAGGCCTGGGGGTAGGGGTTTAAGCTCAACTGAGGCCGAAGTTAGCTCTTCCTCTTTGGGAAGTTCTATGAGTTCCAATGAATCGCCCTCTTCTTCAATGAAGAATTGAGCGTCTTTTTCAAGGTCTGTTTTACGGGTTCTCATATAGCATAACTCCCATGACCTCCTCGGGCGTGTCGTACTCAAGGAAGGGTTACATTCACGAAGTTTTTTAGCTCGAGTAACTGGGATAGAAAAACTTTTTCTTCCCGAGTTTGACATCTAAATCCCTGGATGTTGGTAGATCAAGAATCTTTTCCAAGGGATGCCCGATTAGGATGTCAAAGTCTTGGATATCAAAAATATGAAAATCCAGAGACAATTTGACATCCTTGTGTTGGAAGATTTGTTCATGTATAACCTCACGGCTTTCAATGGTGGTCCGTGGTGCTATGCGCAAGGTCCGTGTTGTGGGGGTCCTAATAGCTTCCTCGTCCGCGAGGTTTGTGCGAAGGTTTGGACATTATGTTTATCCCCACGCTAGGGTTATACATGACTTCCACCCCGTCTCCCCCCCGTATTTGCAATGGATTGGTGTAGAGGGGCCACTTATCCGAATTTCTTTGAAAGAGGGTCCTTCCTCTCGCAACCATTCCGTGCTCATTATAGTCTGTTAGCTCCTTAACGCACTCACGGAGAAAGAGTTTATCCGGGGGTTGTTTAGGCTAGCCGGGGGCTGGTGGTTTCTTCCATTGTTCGTATGCCCGAGGTGTCACCGAATTGATCGATGAGGTCAACCTCGAAGAACGGAGATCCGTGCATACGGTCTCCTTGTGTTCTGGTTCAGCGAGGGTCTCTCTATGGGTTTAACGAGGTTCGGCTTTCGCCGAAGAGACTTCCTACGGTTTTACGCTTGGGTTCTACTCGGATGGGTTCTAGCGGAGGGGTATTCTCAAGAATACGGTTTAGGAGAGCTTCTCCTTCCGCTATGGTTTTATGTGAAAATGACCCTCCGGCAGCTAAATCAAGCGAGGGGGCGATCGCCTGGCCCGATCCTAGCCGAAATGCTTTGTAAAAGCACGTGGTTTGGTATGGGCAGTGCCGGCCGGATCGTGTAAGCGTGGTAAACGGTCCCAAAGCTGCACCTAAGGTTTCACCCTCTATTTGTCGGAAGTTGAGTATCTCTTGTCGCAAGGCCGCGATTCGGATATCGGGTAGAACGCTACGTTATGGGCATACCATTGAGTGAGCCCTCTCTCGTAAGAGAGAACGAAAACAACTTCCACCTCAACGTGTCATGTGTCATGCCTCGCTATTGTCGAGGCAGCCCGCAGAGCTGCTCAAACTCCCGTAAGTGATGATAGGGGTTTTCATATTCCGAGCCCGAAAAGGCTCGGCCTGAACCATGGCTATAAAACCGGTGGAGCTCATACTGGAAGCTGTGATTGGCTTCAGCAGACATGTGGTTCTATGAGCTCGCCCTTGGGGAGCAGATAGGATTTGGATAGTGGGTCGCCCATGGGTAACAGAACTCTTTTTGGTATTTTTGTTTAAAGGATACTACCGATCCGTGGGGTTGACTCGGCTCGATATATAACTACGACAACCATCCCGACAACGGCGCCGGAAATGCTTGTTGGTGTTTCTTACGCGCACCTGAGAAATCCGCAAGCGCCGCGGAAATACCGT
The DNA here is from genome assembly GCA_015847255.1 of Hyparrhenia diplandra. Classification (NCBI taxonomy): domain Eukaryota; kingdom Viridiplantae; phylum Streptophyta; class Magnoliopsida; order Poales; family Poaceae; genus Hyparrhenia; species Hyparrhenia diplandra. The sequence goes on along the minus strand of JADLZK010010640.1, from coordinate 12,850 downwards.
TGTAGCACTTCACCCGGTGGTAAGCGGTGGTATCGTATTTTACACAAGGGCGGTCGCTTGAGTGAGGCTTTTCGGTCTAAATCAACCTAAGGCAAGGGTTTGTTTTCTAAGAGTAGCGAGGTATCTATAGGCTAAGTTTTCCAGGCGGTGATTCCTAAAAGTCACATTGTCTACTCACTTCGGGCACCGGCCCGCTCCCAAATGGGTAGGCAATCCGGCAAATTAGCACTGCACCACACCCGAGCGTGGGGGGGATTTCAAGGGACGGACAAGGCTTGTCACGACCAAGCCGCCTACCCCCTCAACCGTGGGATGTGCCACAAAAGGTAGGTGAACGCTAGTCCAAACACCACGTTTGCACTATTGGTCACAGCTTCTTGATGTTGGCCAAGGTTCCCCGGTCAAAGAGTTCCTCCACCAAGAACTAACGTTAAAAACGATCTACCAATCCCGCCAAGTCTACAACAAATGAGAAATATACGATGGAAATTAAATAGTTGCAAGATAATCACAAGACTGCTTACCAAAGTGTAAGTAGCTTGAAGAGGTACAAGCGGGGCGTGCCGACAAGTCCCAACTCCGTCCTCCTAGGAACCACGGAACACCGAGGGGCTTAACCAAGCAACTCCGGTAGAAAGAATCAAGCTTCTTTCTAGCCTTTCCCTCTCTCACTCTCTAGAATTGGGAGATAGAATAGAAGAAGTAGAAGAAGAAGAAGATCTAATTCTACTCTCTTGCACAAGTGGATCTGTTTTCTCCTTTGAATTTGTATTGATTTTTGAGAGGGAGAGAGGGGGTCTATTTATACATAAGGGGAGGGACCTAAGTGCTAAAAAAACACCCAAACCGACCTAGGAAAACCTTCCATGTACGCCAAACCGACCATCCCACGCCGGTTTCACCAGTTTTGGAAGGTAACAAACCGCCTCCCGAAGCTGGGCTCGAACCGCCTCGGCCGGTGCGCCGCATCAGTGGTGCGCTGCAGCGCGCACCTGCCGGGAAGGCCGACGCCCGGCGGGCCGCGGTCAGGCTTCCTTGCTTTGAAAAGTTGTAAGGTGGACCGGGCGGGCCTGGTTTCGACGTTTTTGTTGCGACTTACGTTTGGGCTTGCCATTTGCTCCTTTGGGCCTTTTTCTATTTGTTGATTTTATTTCTTTTCTTTGTCTTTTTGGCCCAAAGTGATCATCCATGAGTTTGTACCTGCAAGTCCAAATAAACACCAAAACTTTGGAATATGTTAGTTGAAATTCCTATTTCTAGGTTGTTTTGGTGTTGTGTTGACGGTATTTAATTTGTCGTTGGTTACCGTCAACACCAAACTAAGGATAAAAAAGCATCATGCTATATCCTATGCTAGCAAAACCTTATCCGACCACGCCTTAATTATACTACCACCGAAAAAGGAAATGTTGGCTATTGTCTTTGCTATAGACAAGTTTAGATCTTACTAAGTGGGGAAAAAAGATTATTATTTACACGGATCATGCTTTGCTCTTAAATACCTTCTCACTAAGAAAGATGCTAAACCTCGCTTAATCCGATGGATTCTTTTGCTCCAAGAGTTTGACATAGAAATAAGAGATAAGAAAGGAGAAGAGAATTCGGTAGCGACCACTTGTCTAGGATTCCATGTAAGGAAACATTTGAGTTACCTATTAATGACTATATGAGGGACGACACGCTCCTCAAGGTCACACACGCCGACCCTTGGTATGCGGATATTGTGAATTATATGTGTTAACACCAAATTTTGGTAAAGATCTCGAGACGCATGTGGGCGGTGCAAGATGCTAATAATTGAAATATTCCGGAAGAGATGGGATCAATTCGCAACCACATTCGGCATTCGAACCGGTCGAGGATTCGGGAAAGGAGTGCGATCGGCAATACAAGGGCAAAACCGTAAATAAAGCAGCGGGGAAGGTTCCCCGATTCGGGGAAGGATGTCCACGTCGACAAGGACTTTTGAAGACTTGCGGTTCAAGCTTGTATCTTAAGGAAATCTTGTATCTTAAGGAAATCTATGTATTCGTAAGTCATTAGGACTCATATTGTCACCCGGGTATAAATATAAACCCTCGGCCATTGTAATAACCATCGCTCAATCAATACAATCAACCGCCCCGTGCCAACTTCAAGTCCTTGTGTCGTGTCGCCGAAGTTCTTCGAGAGGAATCATCGATCCGTCGACCTCTCCGTAAGTATCGACAACCCCGCTTACTTCGGATCGAATGGCCGTGGCGGCCGGGCGTTTGCTTAGTAACAGAGATAGTCTCATTTATCTTGATGGGATGGCCGTGTGGTCGGCGTCTACTTGATGACGGGAAGTCTTTGTTCGTGTTTTTAGTTTGTCTCGACGGAGTAAATCCGTGCGGGGTGGTGCTTGCTTGATGGCTTTGCATGAACAAGATAGTTATCGGCTCTATTAGACTTGGTAAAATCTAATAGATTCATTAAGTTACCACGTGTTTGCATGCTTTTATGTTTATTTATATAGTTGTAACACATTTATTTGCCCAATCTAGATTAATGCCGACTTCTGGCTTAATTTTGTTATAGATCTACTTTGCTTTTATATTATGAATATTTGGATCTATTTTGTTTCTTTACAATGTTTATAATAGCCGAGTTCGTCATAATCTAAGATTGCTACATGTCGCGGGTTCAAGTTTGTTAGTTTACGTGCTTGTTCCTTCTTCATGGATCCCGATTCGGTAACCTTACCGAATACGATTACGCTTTAACGAGTAATGATTGGTCTAGATGTTAATGATTTGAATACATGCTTTTAGCTTCTCATAATTTAATTGTATCATGCGGTGGATTGATTTAATTATGATAAGTGGCATAGATCTTGATTAGATTTGTATCGAGTGGATCGATCTAGTCTAGGGTTTATACTCGGCAGTTTAATAAGGCTAGGCGTCGCGGCACTAGGCTGGTTTGGGTCTATGCATGTGTCAATTATGTAATTTCTTTATCACGACTTACCTATTTACAACAACTAAGTTTGAATGCTTGTTCGATCAATGACATGAACTTTAATTGTTACAACACGGATGATTGAATAATTCGCTCAAATATGCCTTCTTCATAGTCATTCGAACTATGTTCACACTTGCTTTTTCTTACGTGTTTACCGAATGCTCCATAAAAACGCTGGCGAATAGCTTCTCATAGCTATATGTCGTTGTAAGTGGCTTCGGGGCGCATATATGGAACTGTCCCAGTCTCACCCGACACGTTCCATCTTTTGAATCTAACAAACTTCATCCCTTGTCGGGTTTCGGGACAAACCGGCGGCACGCCCCCGGATTCCAAACGCCTCGGCACCGTTTGAAGCTAGCTACTTTTTCGGCTTGTCGGTGTGTGCGACACGAGGGCAATTTTGTGTCAACACACTTTTTGGCACGCCCAAGTGGGACCATCAAGTTTGATTCAAGATGCCCGACGCCTCTCTCATCGATGACGCTCTGACGTCACCATGGATGATCTTCGAATGAGATGCAAGAGATGCTTTGAAGAAACCGCCAACCAAGTACATAGACAAATGCTTGCTGTCATATTCCAAGAACAAAAGTGGGAAGATCATCAAAAAGACTAGTTTCCCAAGAGTTCTTCTTCCAGGGCAATCTGATTATGCAGAAGCTGAAGAAACTCAGAGAGTGCAATCAATGTTTGACAAGTCTCTTGGAGCTGCTATGCTTAATCACAATACTGCTTTTCTCAATACCTTCAGATCTATAATGAAGGAAACTTTTGGTCCTGCAGCAGACAAACGCTTTGAAGAAACAACGGGACCTATGGGAGGGCCTGTTTATTTCAATGCTCCACAGAAGCCTGCAGGCGATACTGGAGTTGGAGAATCAAGAGGAGAAAATATGAGAAAAGAAGCTGGACAGAATAAAAACGCTAGTCAAGCATTGTTTGGAGCTTCAGATACAGTACCACATTCTGCTTATAAGATTCATTCTGCAACTAATCGACTTCAACAGAATCCATTTGGTGAAGGTTATATAGAGTACACGGATTTCAATAACATGCATGCTCTTCCAAACCCTGGGTATCAAAGTGCTGCTTCAGGAAGGATAGGTGGAGAATCAGTCAAGAAAGACACAGATCCCATTGATGCCCTCATGCACAGGATGGCTGATATGATGCAGAATCAGTTCGGCTTGAAACCCAAAGGACGAACACATTCCTACCAGTCTCCTTTTCCCGAATGGTACAATAAAGTGGCATTACCAGCCAGGGTGAAAGTACCAAGTGATTTTTCAAAATTCTCTGGTCAGGATGACACTAGTACCATTGAGCACATTAGCAGGTACTTGATCCAGTTGGGAGAAGCTAATACAGATGACGCTTTCAGAATCAGATATTTCCCCTTATCCCTCACAGGACCAAAGCATTTACATGGTTTTCTTCACTGTCAAAAGAATTCCATTGGCACTTGGTGTAACAAGTACCTTCTAGATTATAGGGCCCACATACATGTACCGTTGTCCCAATGACTTTCGATAAGATGTATATGAACCAAATGGTCTAGAAAGCACTATTGTATTGTCCGCAGGATCTCATCATATACAAGTCATCGTAACATTACAACCATTTATTCAAATACAAGACGAAGTGAAACAGCGGAAGTCTTACATAACTTAATTTTACAAACTCAGATTTAAACTTAAGTAAATTATTACAAAACCAAATATCATAGTAGTAGAGTTTTAAACAAAGAACATAAGACCCCCGCCAAGGGGTCACCCTACTCCTCCTCCTCATCCACCTGGAACACTGTCATGCAACAAGGACCAACACACATTTGGCCCTGGCTCTCACCTGCAACAAGGGTTTAAAGAACCCTGAGTACGGGAGTACTCAACAAGGCTTACCCGACTAAAGAAAATAGGAGAAGACTCAGGAATGCTCGTCACAGGTTAGGTTATATCAAGGACTCATTTTGCATAAAAGCTTACTAAAGTTGGTTCCTACTTTCAAAGTTTTAATTCAATTTTAGTGGAACCTCTCATCTAGGTTATCATCTACTAAGGGTAAGGCACTTCCCAATCAACTCTCTTTTAAACTTAAAATCTCATAAGTTACTACGAAGGAGGTGCGAGGATCAAGGCTCCCCTGTATCGCGAGCACCGCGGCGATCGAATCACTTTTAACCCAAATGGGGATACCACACCACACGATATATGTAGCAATCAAGCTTGCATATATCAACCATCTTCCAATTGTTCAAATCGGGAAGGGCCTACGCCACCCGAAATACAAGACACCTCCATCCTGGGACTTTAACCCACCGAGGGTATCTTGTACTCCCGCCATCTCTCCACTCCCAGTGCGGGGTTACCGTTCCCGATTTGACACACCCCCAAGATCAGGCTTGCCCGTTCCCATAACACGGGGATGTGATGAGTATAACACGACCATGATCCAAGGGCCAGTCCAACGGACAGTATTAACTTATCAACTAAAAGGTGAATCATCTTTCCAAAACTTTGTAAAACATACTATCTTTTGAGCAAAGCTAAGCATCTATGCATTTTCGAAATAAACAGGTTATCAAGGATAATAATTCAAGCTCAATAAAGGTCATGCATCAAGTAGGCAATCACTCAACTCCTAATCACCTAATGCATCATATCATCAACATAAATGTGTAAAACTTTATAAAATAACAAGGAAGGTTTAATGTATCCGGGGCTTGCCTTGAGCGAAGTAGCACTCGTGTTCGAGATTCGATCCACAAATATCAAAACCCACTGGAACTGGATTCACAATCTCCTCCGAAACTTCTTCAACTTTGAAGTTCCCCACTATCGTTCTCTACACGAAGATAATACATGCTTCAACATGATGCCGAAATGATAAACATGATGCTTTGAAGTGCATGGAATTTAAACAACAACTTGAGTACAACTTTCCTTCACGATAAAGTTGCAACCTAACAAAACCAACTTGTTGAACTACTCTAAAAGATATCATCACCATTGCCTAAGGAGTTCTCAAGGACCATCTTACTCAAGTAAGATTCTAACTCACAAAACAACACAACATATCTTCATCAAACAACATCTAGTTTCTCTAAATAAAACAAATCACAAAATAGGAAATAAATTAAATATCTCAAAATGGCCCCAAACTTTTTCTACAAGTAGGTCCTATCATGAAACAGTTCTAAATAAAATTTCAAGATTTTTGATGTCTAGATTATTTTATAAAATTCCTCAAAAGTCTCTTTTTTGAATAAAAAGCTGGAATTTTAAATCAAGTCAAAACAGTTTAAAATTTGAATTTGAAAATTTTCCCACAATCTAGACATCATGAAAGACACACACAAAAAATTTTCATAATTTTCTAGGCTCTGATAATTTCCTATGAATTTTGAAAGAAACTAAAATTTCAAACTTTTAAACAAATTCGAGAAAATCAAACTAAAAGGAAAATCGGCCATGGGCCGAATCGCTCTCGGCCCGGCGCCCATGCTTATGGCCCAGCGAGAACCGGCCCAAAAGGCAAACAGGCCGGCCCACGCGGCCTGCCCAGCGACTCCACGGCAAATTTGCAAAAAGACCCTCCTGCTCTTCAATATTCACAAAGCGACCAAACAAAGACTATTTCCCCGAGTCATGGAGTTTGCAAAAGAACCCCTGAACTTTTCTTATTCTTGTTTTCTCAAGTCCCCTGGCCCTTCCCGACGCTGACGCGCGATCCCGCCGATGATTGACCGGCGAAACCTCGCCGGCCCGGTGAGGTCTCCTACCACTGGACTTCCTCCTCGACTCCCCTCTCTCTTCCGCACCTCCGGACCCCCCAAAAACCTAACCCTAGGGCATCGAGGCACCCTTGCCGACGGCGGTGGCGGCACGGGGCCTTGTCATGCGCGCGGAGCGGCTCACCGGAGGCGTTCCAAACCAAACCAAACCAACAAACACCCGCATGCAAAAGCGACCAAGACCCCCTAACTTAATCGACTCGAATCGGCTCTAGAGGTAACGCGTGACCTCGCGGCGGCTGCACGGCGGCCATGGCGGCGCCCGCGTCGTGTAACGGGCGTTCCGACTAGCACGCGACAAGGCAAAACCCAAAACCAAAAGGTCCTACGGCTACACTAGGACATGGAGATTACGATGCTCACGGTGGTTTGGTGAAGACGGACGGATCGGGGTGGACGACGACAGCGGTAGCGCTCTTCGGTGGCAAGGTCCGCTCGGCCCCGCCCCTCGTGGTGCAAAGTAAACGGTCGAGCCGACCATGATCACGACGTCCGAGGTGATTCTAAAGCACTAGCTGGTTTAGTGCGAGGCTTAGCAATGCGGGGGACGACGGCGCGGAGCCCGGCGCCGGGCCGTGAGGAAGATGACGCCGTGCGGGCTGTACCCGGCGATGAGGGGCTACGATTTCTAGTTCAAATGAAGCGCAAAGGAAAAGTGGGGCTTCACCGAACTAGCCGAGAGACGGAGCGAGACTCGCGTCAATTTTATAGGCAGAGAGCGGCGCGGTCGGCCGGCGACGGGATCGAACTCATTCGGTACGACGACGCCGGGCTCTCTCGCCGCTTTCGGGATATGGATGGAATATGGTGAGGACACGCAGCGGGCCGGATGGACACGCGTCGGAGGAGATGCTTTGGGCGCCGGCGGGCGGTGGGAAACGCCGAGAAGGGCGGCCGTCGGCAAGCAAACGCGTGGCACGGCAGCTACGCCTGTTCCTCCCCTTTCTTCCTTGTTTCAAAAACCCTAGCTCGGCCTCGCTCAAATTCTCTCAAAATTTGAACTACACTCAAAAATCTCCAAACACAACTTTTGCATAAATTTTTCGAGATCTACAAAAGTCATTACGGAAGCAACTTCAAATTTGGACTCTAACATGGACTTTTTGAAAAGGCAGATTTGAAATTCAAATTGGGATTTGAAATTACTTCAAAATTTTGAACTAAACTTGAAAACTCAAAATACCAACTTTGTTCACCTCAAAAAGATCTATAAAGTTGCTATTGGAAATTTTCTCAAATTTTTCCAAATTTTGGAGCAATTGAAAAGGGGGGTAAACTAGGGTTTGAAAAGACTTTGAAATATTTGGATTTTCTTTGAAAGTTTCCAATAAACTTTGAAAACTCCAAATATGAAGATTGTAGCCAAAGAAAGGATACACACTTTGCTCTTGGAAATTTGATCAGTTTAAGCACCATCCAAAATTATAGAAAAGGGATAAAAGAAAGCATTGAAACTAGGTTTCACATGAAATGACACTCAAATCAAGCTTCACATCGAAATCCAAGGCTCTTAACAAACATTGCATTGAATTAAACTCATTTTAGTGAATGCATGACTAGGTTCTCACAATGTATACTTTGCAATGCATATGATGACATGGCCAGTTTTAGTGGTATAACACCCGGGTGTTACAGCTCTTTCCCCTTAAAGAAATCTCGTCGAGATTTAGGAACACTTAAAGAAACATAACGGCAAAAGGAAACGTGTCGGAAAGACACACCTAACTTTCTCACAAAAACAGCTAGGGGGTTTCAAGAGTCACTTCTACTAAACTCAAAAGGAACAAACCACTATAATCACAAAGAACTACATCTAAATGGAAGCATAAAACTCTGGAAAATGCTCATGGAGAAACTCTTCTGACTCCCGGGTAGCTTTTTCTTCAGAATGTTGATTCCATTGAACCGTATACCACCTGATTGTTCTTCTTCGAATAACATGATCTTTTTGGTCTAAGATCCTAACTGGATACTCGGAATAGGTCAAATCAGGTTCAAGCTCAACTCCTTCAAAGTCAACTACTTGATCCGTAACCTAAGGCATTTCTTCAACTTGTGATACATGAAACACATTGTATACCGACAATCATTCCGTAGCCTCCAACGGTATGCCACATTCCCTCAATGTGTGTAATTTGGAAAGGTCCAATATAACGGGGGTGCTAATTTCCCTTTAACCCCAAAACATTTCACACCTTTCATCGGTGATACTTTCAAATAGACATAATCATTTACCGCAAACTTCAAAGGTTGACGCCTTTTTGTCCGCATAACTCTTTTTATCGGACCGGATCGGCCTTCATATTGGCTCATATAATTCGATCCTTCTCTTACGCATCCCTTACTTAAGTCTACACCAAAGAACCATCTTTCTTCTGGTTCCGACCAATTCGGTGGAGTCCTACATCTGCGACCATATAGGGCTTCAAATGGTGCCATCTTAATACTTTCTTGGTAACTATTGTTGTAAGAGAATTCTGCCAGAGGTAAGCATTCGTCCCCATTTATCGTGATAATTTAGCACACTTGCTCTCAACATATCCTCTAATATTTAATTGACTCTTTCACCGTCCCCTGGCCCGGGTGATAAGCAAAAGACTATGAACAAGTTTAGTACCTAAGGACTCTTGCAACTTATTCCAAAATGTATCCATAAATACTGAACCTCTATCAGACACTATCTTCTTGGGTGCCCCATGGAGACTAAAGATTCGCTGAATATAAAGTTTGGCATAGTCTGCAGCTCTATATATGTCCTTGACTGGAAGAAAATGAGCTATCTTTGTGAGACGATCTACTATGACCCAGATGGAATCATAACCTTTAGATGTTCGGGGTAAACCGACAATAAAATCCATTCCAATTTCCTCCCACTTCCATGACGGAACAGGTAGAGGATGTAATAATCCGGCAGGCTTCATGTGAACAGCTTTTACTCTCTGACATGTATCACATCTAGCCACATACCTGGCTATCTCTATCTTCATTTTAGTCCACCAAAATCTTTGTTTTAAGTCCTGATACATCTTTGTGCTTCCCGGATGAATAGAGTATCTGGTCAAGTGCACTTCATCGAGGATCTTTTGACGATCACCGACCTTTGGTACCACTAATCGATTTTTGAACCATACCACACCTCGCTTCATCAATCCGAAAACAAGTAGGCTTTCCACTCCTAACACTCTCTTTAATAATTCTTATTCTCTTATTGCCTTTTTGTGCCGCTATAATCTGATCCTTCAAAGTTGATCAGCAAAGTGAGATCGATATAGCTCATTGTTTGACAATTTCTATATTAAACCTTTCCAACTCTTGGCACAAGGTTTTGTTTCTTGAACTTACAAATCAAACAATTGCAGCTGAACTTTTGCGACTAAGTGCATCGGCAACCACGCTTGCCTTACCAGATGGTAATGCACCTCAAGGTCATAATCTTTAATCAATTCTAGCCACCTTCTTTGTCGTATATTCAACTCTAACCGAGTGAATATATACTTCAAACTCTTAATCCAAAATAGCACTTCTTTGTATGTCTAGCTTGTCCAAATTTTTGCATTCGATGGGAAATCTTCTCACCGAAGACTCTTGATCACCCCCACACAAAGTCGCATAAGATACCTTGTATAAATCTTTACTCCAGCTTATATCAATTAGCTACTTGATTCTTAATTGTGACTTCGCTCGTGAGGATGATAGTCCACACATAATCTCGGGTTTGATCCTTCTTCTTTACAAATATGGCAGACATCCCCAGGATGAAGAACTAGGCTGAATAAACCCTTTATCAAGCAATTCTTGCAATTGAGTTTTCAACTCGCTAGTTCTTTAGGTGACATTCTATAGGCTCTTCTAGAGATTGGTGCAGTTCCGCATTTTAACTCTATACTTGAATCTGAACATCACTATCTGGTGGTAAACCTGTGCAAATCATCGTGGAATACATCCGAAAATTCACGCACTCACTGAATATTCTTTATTTTCTTAACTGATGTAGCACAAACTCTCTCAACTGTTCTCTTAGGAATTGGAAGTTGAACAAGAAGTTGAGAGTTGCTATCGTGAATATCTACTTTGATAGTGCTATTCGAAGTATCGATGACAGCCTCAAGCTGATACATCCAAAACATTCCCAGGCTTATCTAAGTAACTTACTATTACACAAAGCTATGTTACATATTCTATGAACAAATCTCATTCCTCCTTAAGGGTCATTTTCTCGATTCATTATCACTAACATGAGGCTCCACTTCTTCCTGGATTCTCCTCTTCATCCACATCTTCTTGATTACCATACCCAAATCATCTTGCACCGCTTGGGGTTGGTGATTTGGGTCGAGAAGATCAATCATATACTTGAATTTGCATATTCAGCATTGACTTCTTTGAGCTTCCAATTGCATCGCATAAGCCACCAAATTATGATTATCTTGAATGAGATGGTCACATTGATGCTGAAGTGTTATCTTCTCGTGGACTGTCTCAATCAATGCCTGACTACAGTTTCCGTAGCTTTGAACACGCCGATCCAATTCATCTTTGCAAGCTTTTCCAATTTGGATTGCATCACGGCACCTATCCTGTAACCTCATCCAATTCTTTGGTCGACGCGGCAATCTCTTTTTTGAAGATCTTCCTTGTGCTTTCTACTTGCCCCTTCAGAAATTCTAGCTTGACTGATGCTTGCTTCAGATCATCATCTTTTGCTGCAAACCGGTGACTAGACTCGCTCTTTTGGTCCTGTCTTCTTTCTGAGTCATTTTGGTACAATTTCGGCCCCCGTTGAAGGTAAGATTGGAAATTAGGCTAAAGAAAACCTAGGGTTTAGCAAGAATGGGATTGTCATTTCTAACCCAAACCACTTTAAAGGGAAAAGTTTATAACATGATTAATTAAGCATGATGCATGATTCGAACTTACGAGAAACATTAAACCTAAAACATAGGGCAATATATAAGTTACTCTACTACTATCCTTTGAATTGTAGGAGAGAGTTTAAACATGAATTAAGATGAGTAGTAAGCAATTTGGACCAAATGGAGTTTAAATTGCTTTGACTCAAATCATTTTGAAATTTTTGAAATAGCAATGCTACAAAGAACTTGTTAATGATGAGCTCGATACCGTATGTAACAAGACCTTCTAGATTATAGGGCCCACATACATGTACCGTTGTCCCAATGACTTTTCGATAAGATGTATATGAACCAAATGGTCTAGAAAGCACTATTGTATTGTCCGGCAGGATCTCATCATATACAAGTCGTCAGAACATTACAACCATTTATTCAAATACAAGACGAAGTGAAACAAATGGAAGTCTTACATAACTTAATTTTACAAACTCAGATTTAAACTTAAGTAAATTATTACAAAACCAAATATCATAGTAGTAGAGTTTTTAAACAAAGAACATAAGACCACATGGGTCACCTACTCCTCCTCCTCATCCACTGAACATCATCATGCAACAAGGACCAACACACATTTGGCCTCGGCTCTCACCGCAACAAGGGTTTAAAGAACCCCGAGTACGGGAGTACTCAACAAGGCTTACCCGACTAAAGAAAATAGGAGAAGACTTCGTGAATGCCGGGTCACAAAGTTAGGTTATATCAAGGACTCATTTTGCATAAAAGCTTACTAAAGTTGGTTCCTACTTTCAAAAGTTTTAATTCAATTTTAGTGGAACCTCTCATCTAGGTTATCATCTACTAAGGGTAAGGCACTTCCCAATCAACTCTCTTTTAAACTTAAAAATCTCATAAGTTACTACGAAGGAGGTGCGAGATCAAGGCTCCCTCAGATCGCTGAGCACACGCACGATTCAATCACTTCAACCCACCGGGATACCACACCACACGATATATGTAGCAATCAAGCTTGCATATATCAACCATCTTCCGCTCGCTCAAAATCGAAAGGGCCTACGCCACCGAGAATACAAAGACACCTCCATCCTCGGGACTTTAACCCACCGAGGGTATCTTTGTACTCCCGCCATCTCTCTCCACCCCAAAGGGGTTTACCCTTGGGCTGATTTGGAACAAAAAGTTTCACTCATACTTCTAT